>JACXSJ010001217.1:0-107681 GCA_014851325.1 Pentalonia nigronervosa | reverse complement strand
AAATTATTATTTCAGTCGAGTAGGTAAAGGTTTTTGGTATAAATGTTTAAGTAGGTAGGTACTACTATTGTTGAAAACCGATCCATTAGTTGACATCGCATAATTCGTTATCTAAGTTTCCTTTCCGGTTTTCCTGAGATTTTAGCAGTTTTGAATTTTAATAGTAATGCTGAGTTATTTTTGTACCACATCATCTCCGTATCGAATATATGATAGATTAATATTACGATTAAAAACAAGAAATATATATATTATAATATAGTGGGATTAAATCATCCGTGTCCAAGTAGGGGATATCTGTACGTAGTGTGCAATTATGTAAAACGCGTATTTTCAAACCGCCAAATCTGTAACGAGTTAAGTATAATATTAAATTTATATACAACTTGTAGGACGCGTGTACACAAACGTCATGAATTACAAACCTACTGCAAAAATGGATAGGTATTTTATGATATTTCGTTATTGTGACTCTCGCACTGATGCGGCGGCGGTAACGGTTTTCCAAACGTGCGTTTCAAAAGCATTAATAATATATGCGATATCGATCGGAAAACATTCATTGACCAACGGTGACGCACTATGAACTCGTCGAGAGATACCAGTCGCGTGTAATAATAATGCGATGGCATATATAATCCGCTTGTCACTCGTGCGCATAAATTATAATATTATTTTATAAATTTTTATTCCGTAATCTCGAAGGATCGCCAAGGATCCGGGTGCTGTAATACTATAATGAATCGACGAATACAACAACAACAACAACAACAATAATAATAATAATAATATTATCATTGTCGTCGTGCTTGCGACCCGCGTGTGCAACCGTGTTTGTCGTCGTCATCGTTGTCCTCGCCGTCACGCGGTAACGACACTATGCCCCTCCGACTTCTGGCCGCCGCATCGCCGGTCGGGGTCGAAATCCGTTCGCACAATGCACGTCAAACCACCACCGCCGTCGCCGCCGTTCGATGGGGTTGGCGATGACGACGACGACTGATTGACGTAATAATATATTATGATTATATATACTATTATATTATATTATATAATTTAACACACGCGAACGGATTATCTCATTTATACACGCGCGCGACGGTGGCGTGTCCGCCGCTGCATATAAAGTGACGTGTTTGCGTCGCACGTATGTCTAAGCATAATAATAATAATAATAATAATATGTGTCGTACACTCGTGGGTATACAATGTAATAGTATAATACCATAATGTTGTTTAATTGTGCAGCCGCCTCCGAATCCTCTTTTAATCCAAAAAAATAACACGTGTCTATTACAGCAGCACCCCATCACCCCTCCTCGCTTCCGCCGGAGCTCTTGCTGGACCCCCCCCCCCCGCTCCCCGAACGTGTTTTAAGAATTAATAGTCGCCTTGTTATTATATATTTTGTATGCTTACACGTGTATGTACGTTATAATTGAACGGCTTATATTATGTTCAATTGTTGTAGGGATGATACCGAATGATAGTGGTGGTGGTGGGAGGGGGTAGTGTTGAGGATGGTAAGAGGTTGTTGAAAATTGTACGTCATAAAAAATCAGTGGTTAGGACTTACAATTGTTTGATTTACAATAATTATACTTAGGTATTTAATTTTACATCATTTTAGGTAAGTACATATAAACTACTGCAGTTAGGTAATTTTTAAATCGACTTTATAACTTAACCACTTCGAGTATATCAGTTGCGTAATAAGAATAACTTAGACTCTCTTTAATTTATTTAAAATATAATAGGTACTTCAAGTTATAACCACAAGTTATGTTATCATCAACAGTAACGTATCTATATAAGTTATTACTATGGTTAAAATTACAAAATAATTCCATTTTTTTTTTTTTATGAATATTTTACCTATTATATTTTATGAAAAATAATAAATCGCACGTATTTGGTGGGCTAAAATAGGTTAAAATTTACCAAGTAAATACAATTTAATATACTACACACAGTGAGATTTTATACACAAATTCGATACCAGCGCAGATACTAAATAACAACTAGATGAAGTATTAATCACTTGCCAACTGTTGTCTAAGAATCATTTATAAAACTATATATATATATATTATTCGGCACGTTAATGGGCTGGGCCATGCTGACAGCCATGTAAAGACTTAAAACGGTCGTCTTCGCTACGATGGTTCTGTTGAACAAGAAACAATAGTTACCAGTATTTTAAGAAAATTGAAGAATATAAAACTATAGGTTATAATAGGTTTTATACAAACCCGAGTCTTGTGAAATAAAACCAGAGCTAAAAATACGGAAAACACTTTGTCTGACTGCAGCAGTTGGAATATTACACAATCGACACGTTTCAAACTAGAATAACAATATTAAAAGTTTTAAGTGTGTATTATTTTTGATTATTAACAAAAAAAGTTGCGAACGGACAAACGGAAATAGTAACAATTGACAAATGGTTTAATATAGGTACTAATATAGCATCTCAATACTTATGTTTTATTTGAAAAGTTTTATGATTGGTAACTCCATCCACCTAGGGCTTACATAATATTGTTTTAAAAAGTATTAAAATGTAAAAACAGTTATTATGAGTGACGGTTACATGCTGTTCGTTAAATAAATAAATAAAAAAATTGGTTTTAAACAGCCATTTCAATTTTCAACAAGAAACTTTGAATATGTTGTATAATAAAAACAACTAAAACTTTAAAGTTTAATTATATTAAAAAATAAAATAAGATAAAGTAAAACGAAAATAAGTTTTTACTCGTAAGTTTATTAAAAGTGTATTTGTTGACAAAAACGTGTATCAAAATAATTTTTTCATTATTTTTTTTTTTTTTTTTTTGATACCTTTTACATGCTCAACAGATATTTAAGAATTATATTTTATAATATATAGAGTATTAATGAATAAATATATAAATATAAATTCATTGAAAATTTAGTATTGTATACGTTGATAATATTTGAGGATTTATGTTTTGTACAAATTGGTATCAATTTGATTTCACTTGTAAGTTAAAATTCCGTTAAAATTTACAACTTTAAACATAAGATTTTAACACTGTAGATCAGGGGTCTTACAACCATGAACTGCCTTGTCTTTATTTTAGGCTCGAGCAAACTTAAGCATAGCATGTATTTTTTAACACAACAAAAAATAATAGACGGCTTGTTAGGTTGAAGCACCCCGGTGTTTTTTTTATGATTTGTTACCAATGCAAAATAATATTCAACGACCATTTTACTACCTACTTATTTATATATCTAATCGGACTACAATTATATCGTTTGTTAGAATCTGCAATGGGAACGACAACAATATCACATTGTGGGGTGGAATACTTGATGAAAATATTTTGCATGCTAGTTTTTTTTTTACAACATGGTCACACGCTTTATAGTGGGTAGGTACCTATTTAACGATATTATTGTGTATAGAATCTGAGTACAATGTCATAATCTGTCCACAGTGTCCATTCTGCATTAAACGACGACAAATAATTATTGTCGGACCAAGATAATAGAGAGACAATAACTGATTTTAGGACGATATCGCTTAGGCTTAGCGTCGGTCTGTGAACATGCAACGTCCATATTATATACAATCGTCACGCGTCCGTGAAAGTTAGGTTCACGTTATCAGTTGGGGGAATACGTTGTATCAAATGATACGGGTAAACACATATTATACAACTGTGTGACGATAATATTATCCGGGGAGGGGGAATTACGGTCCAGCTGTATGAAATGAAATAAAATATAATAAGTATATAGAAATTGACTGGGGGGATGTCTTTGTATTTAATCGACTATCGATGGGGTTGCGCTAACGGTTGGAATTGTTAAAAAAAAACATGTATAACGCTACATGTACAATAATCTACCTCTTATGTTGATTTTGAATTCGAGAAAAAAAGTATTTACATACCTACATGTTTTATTCCCGCGAGTTTTCGTGGCGGATGACATACCGTTTTTCTCATCACATCTGTACATATTTGGAAAAAAGTAAAAACAAGCCCCCAACTAAAATACTACCACACCCGCAGGGTTATATTATTATTATGTAAATAATGTCTTGTGTTTTGTTTTTTTTGTTGGGTTTTTGGTTTTTATGTACCTACATATTCGAAAGTTGGCTGATATAAATAATTGCAACTACCTGTGAGCTGAAAATAAGTAACATTTTTTTGTACCGTCCAAGAATTTATCAATAGGAATACTTACCGGAAAACCTATTATTTTATAAACTTAAAAAAATAATGCAAAGTTAATTTATATAATATAATAATAATATATAATTTATATAATATTTTAGTCGATTAAAATGGATGCATTAGACTTTAAAACTAAATAACAATAATTTTATTTCTCAGAGTAAAGTAATCTCTTAAAACTTATATCCGTTGTTTATTTTATTACTCTTTTTTTTTTTTGTCAAATACCTATCTAACTAAATTAACTAAATTACAACAATAGTCATTAGCATTAGGGTTACAAATTATTCAATTAAGGTTAGTACTTTAACTAATGTTATTTGTAAAAAATATAATGGCAAGCAATTTTTAAGGAAAAAAAGAATTCTTCTGTAAATGGACGTGATTTGAAAAATTTCACTCAATAATAGAAGCTTGGTATTAAAGTTTTTCGGTCATAACTCTTTATTATTAAAATTAAGATTAAACACTAACTCTTACATAATACAATGTTTTTATAAAAACGACTATAACCCCTTAAAATTTAACAAGCAGGCAACTCATTTGACAATCATCTAATAAATCTTTTAAGAATCAAAATAAAAGGGGACTTCAACCATTTATTGTTTTGCTCGAAACGCTTGTAACTATATTTTAATTAGAAAAATATTATTGTTACGCATTTTTGCCTTTTGGCTACCCACATATTTTGTTACGTAATTATTTATCCTTTTTAACTTTTAACCAAACACATAATACACAAACAACAATAACGTCATTATAATATGTCATTGTTTATTTTGTATTATAGTTTTATAGTTATAAGTTCAAACCAAATTGAAAAGAATACCTGAGAGAAAAAATATTACGCAACAATAAATTGTCGAAATTCTACAGGTTTCCGTAAAAAAAAAAAAAAATATTAATTTTTGTACTTTTTTAAAAAATGCCATTTATTTAGCGTCAAACAATATATATTATATGAAATCACACTACAGATTTCTTAGTCCGATCATAATTCTATCATTGAGTGCTAAAGCGATTTTTTATATTTTATTTCTATGAATCAGTTATTTATTTTCTATGGTTTTACATCATCTAGCGTAGGACACTGCAGCGAGAGGGAAGACAAAGATTTATGTAAGGGATATTCGTAACCACACGCTCCCCAAATTCACTGTTTGCGAGCGTATAAAAAGATTTTTTTCGAATATCTCGTTTAGGTCCAAAACGAGTTTGGCGATGTTACAGTATAATAGGTGCGTGCACACACGAAACATAGATGATGACACTTGTTTCAAAATCAAAGGGTCAAGAAACTCTAATGGCATACGGCCGTTGACGTTCTAACACGATGCTGTTATAATACTATCAGGAAGGGTTAAATCTCTGAACACCTGGGAAAGTGGCTGTCGTAAAAACTCACTCGCATTGTTATTATTATTTAGTCCATCGCTAAATAAAGGTCGCGCTTCCCTACAACAAGTCCTCACATATTTTTTTCTCGAGACCCTGTCCTGCTCGAATAAAAGTCTAATATGCACGTGTAATATATATTATTTTTTATCTGTAACCTTCCCCCGTATTTTAACTCCCTCAAAACTCTCAATATTTCTTTCAACCTCTGTTCCATTTTAAATATTAACGAATACCAACTAAATCTGTGTCTGTTATAAAAATTGCAATCATTTTTATATTGGAGACTGGCTTAATAATGTTATATTGTTAACTATTACATTGCATACTTTATTAAATTGTAATTGTTGTTGAGTTATCTTAATTAGATACTAGTGGCTTTTAAAATAACAAAATACATATTATTTCAAGTTTAAATAGCATAAATAAATTATAAATTGTGTACTTTTCGTTTGTCTCGTTACGTTAATAAAATTATGAACTTATAATTTAATAATAGTTAATTAATCTGCAGGACGGGTGTTTTCATAAACAATAGCGCAAAAAAAAAATGATTACCAAATATCGATCACAGAGTAAAATACTGATGAATTAATATGGTAGTGTATATATTGTGTATCACAAGTAAATAATAAACGATGTGCAAAATGTAGTTCTAAAAAATAAACGGGTTTACATTGATTAAATAACAGAATAATATTATTGCTGATGTATACGTTTCCGTTATCCCTCTCGTTAACCTGTTAAAACAAGGCTATAAATTAATCCTTAGGTTTAATAATGAAAATTCTGTTAAGGTCTATTGTTCAATAAGTGAATAATAATAAAAAATAATAATAACATTTAGTTTCTCGATATGTTTATGCTTTGGGGACAACAAAAGCAGTCGTCTTAACGAGTGGATTTCTATAGTTTGCCGACTTTTTTTTTATCGTGCTAAAGAACCTGTCCTTCTACAATGTTTATTTGATATGGAAAATATCTAACTCGGGTACTTTAATTTAATGAATAACGAGTATCACGTTACTATCAACTATTTTAGACGTAACGAAAACTTTAGATAGTCAAATAGCCTTTATAATTTTAAAATAAATACCAAATAGATGATACCTATTAACAATAGATCAGAATATTTTTTTTTAAAAGAACCTATAAATAGTTAAATAATAATTTATGTTTCATGTTTATAAGCAATAAATATAGAGCACACATGCAAAATATGTTCTTAAAACTTTTAAAGACACAATAATCAATCAGTACTTGGTTGTAATTAGTGTGAAATAACATAACATTTTATCCAATATTCAACTTCAACACAACATTTAATATACCTAAATTCTATAGACAACGGTTTCCATTTCTAACGATGTTTGATTTTATCTAACATTTTATATTTATCAAAAGGAAATATTTTGATAACAGTATTCACTGTTTGCACGATATTTATTTAAAATTTTAATATACAATTTTAAAACTTAGATTTAAAAGCCTAATAGGTATCAAATCTAACGAACTATTGCGTAAGTTAGCAATAAAAAAATTTAAAATGTAGATAGAATCAAAATCATATTAATAACATATTATTAAGTTATAGATAAGAATATATATACACTACACTTTATAATAAAAAATGAAAAAGAAACATAATAGGAAATGCAGCTGGAAAATTACATTTAGCAAGATTCGAAATTTACTAGGCCATAAAGAACTTCGAGATGAATAATTTCCGGACCCTAGGGAGAGGTTCATTGCAAACACGTGAAAACGGTTAGGCATAGAAACGACTTGAGATATAAAAAGAGAAACTTGTTATGAGCAAATAAACTATTAAATGTGTCAATACTAACGGTAAATAAAATGTTATTGACTTTAAAAATAAATCACGTTGATTAAAAATAATAATGTAGTAATTTACTTGGTGCCAATTGAAGATACTATCTACTAGCAAAACTTAGTTTACTTATCTAAATTAAATTATTTGTAGATAGTTTGGATTAAATTTGATTTTGTAAGTTTTTTTTGAATAACTATTTAAGGTTAAACACATAACATTATGAATAATATTATTTTGTCAACACCAAATTATTTCTTTTAGGATAAATGACTGAGTTAAAAACATAATAAATATTTAAAATCACTTCTATTATAAATTATAATTAACAAAAAAATTAATAAATTCTAATCAGCTTATTCACAAAATATACAGCATATTGGCTTATTTATTGGGAATGGAACAAAATTAATCTGTCAAATATACATTTTATATTATTTTATCAAAAATATCATGTTTAGTGTGACAAACAAATCATTAGAATAAAACCAGAAGAACGATGAGTCAATGTTGTCGTTAAATTCTAATATATTTATATATAAGTATAAAGATTATCATAGATAATATCACTAGAATTATACTAGAATACTTTAAAGTATATAAATGACAATAGTAGTTGCAACAATTTTTATTTTAATAATTCATAATTATTTGACATTACACAAATTCATCCATTAAATATTAAAATAAAATCATATATTTAATTTAACTAAAATGTAGGTTATAAGAGTAACCCCTTCGTAGAGTTCAACCTGCCATTTACATTTAAAACATACGCAATTATTTAATTATTAAAAATGAACAATATAATATCGATATGTCTATATAGGTGGTGGAATTATTTACATTTGTTTAAAATAGTGAAAATATAATAAGCTGCCGTTATTTTCAAACTGTTAACTGTTAATCGAATATTTTTATTTATATACTTGAATATACAGTTAGAGGATTTAACTTTAATAAAAATTTTCTTATTTTCTAACTTTTATCTTAAATCATAATATCTTCAAATAGTCTTTATTACACTTTATTATGAAAATAAAGAGATCCCATACACCTATATACAACTTAAATTTCCGATTTTACAACAGCCAAAAACTGTTACTATTTTCAACGATCAAAGTTAAACAATAGCAATCCATAAACTTTCTCGTAGATAGTTCAGAATAATATAACAAAATAGTATGTCTTTCTGCACCCTCGGTTACGACATTTGGAGTCCTCTTTAAACGTTAAATACTAACCATAGCTGTGGCCGTCACCCTGTCTAAGGAAACACAATGAACTGAAGACAATGAAGCTGCCCGAGGTGTCTCATTAGGCAGACAAACGAACCGTGACAAATGAAAGACCGGAATTTAGGTTCAAATAATATGAACTAAAGAAATCGGAAGTTGCAGCTGTTGGAGACAAATTAAAAATTTGTTATGCATGTAATTAAAACATGACGAAAACATAATATTATAATGTTCAGTAGACGCAGTGTGGTTATATTCTACACGTCAGAACCAATCAATTGAATAACCACTCGAGTGACCATTACAGTGTGTAATCATGAAATCTTGTCCAATTTCCACCATTCCTCAACTAGATATTACATTTTCCAATAATATTCTTCATTTATTGATAATAATTTTTGAAAACGCTGTCCAAACGATTCGTCATCACCACACTGCATATGTGGGTCGTGTGGCCTGGTTGGACATCACGACGTGATTAAAATGAGTGTTCTTGTAATTTGTTTTGGTGTCTAATCCATCGTCAACCCAACTGGAAGCCAGACAAAATATAACAGAAATGCCATAATAAATTGGAAAAATTTTTTGAGAAACTTAGTATACTCTACGCAGTCATTAGATTCAACATAATCTGATGTCCGCAATCAATAAATAATGAGCGTATCGTGTTGTATAAAATGAAATAATGAAATAAACTAAACACATATATTAATTAAAATGTATATAGAAAATACAAAAGAACGCAGTATCATATAAAATTGATTAAAAACATAAATTTTAAAATGTATTATTGTGTATAGTCTGTATTATCAGTGCTGCGTTGTTAATAGTCAATAGTATTTTGGTTGATAAACCATTTCGGATAGAAAATAGGCTACATTATTACTTGAAATAACTTATAATAATTTATTTTGATAGCATGTTCAAATTTTTATTACTTGGATACAATGGAAATCAAAAATATCATTACTGATGTGGTAAAATATGATAGATAATATAACTAATATTATGTAATGTATCACTTTTCCTTGTTTGAAATAATTTCAAATTTCATTTCTTTTTTAAATTATTTAAAAAACAATACTAAATAATTTAATTACTAGTCAGAACACGTAACATCATACATAAATTAACTATATATTAGTCATTAAAATAGGTAGGTACCCACTTCTTCAATTATGGTATTACGTTTAATATAGTCTTAGCTGTTAAGTTTTAACTAAACGTAGTCAATTATAAACTAATAAATCATAGAAAACTCATAAAGAATGATACGTCATGACCAACTAAAAAAAAAAAATAAAATAAATGAAATCATTATAATATTTATAATGTTTTTGGTTTTTATTTTTTTTTTTGTCTGAAATTAGATTCATTGACAATTCACGACTTTAAGTATTCGAATAGGTGCTCATAGATCATACACGAATACACAATAATATTTAGTGATTACGATGAGTTAACTTTCGTTCGATGATTCATCATTTGAAATCATTGATATTTGCTGGATGTTACTTGTTCCGCGTGACAGCAACCATAGATAGGTACGTACTTACATAATATGCGAGAATTGTCCGCATTCCAACCGAGAAAAAACCCCCGGGCCATACTCATTGTCCATCGACAGGTCCGGCTATTTCAAAGTTAACACGTACGTACAGTATACATACAGACTCACTCAGTCTCCCTCAGAAAAGTTTGGAAATGTCTTATTCAAAACAGTGACGAGCGTTTTCATAAATCAACAACAGCGCAGACGTCTGCGATGCTCAATTCACGACAGCCCCATACAAAGATCATCGGTCATCAACAGTTAAACGAAATACTGATTGCCTAACGATATTATAATGGTAACGATACGCGCATGACGTGTGTGGAAAAACGGAGGTAAATAAATTTTAAATTTAAGCGCGGGAATAGGTGCTAAGATTTAATGCATTATATAATGCATTCATTATGTTGACATTCGACCTATGACACGAATCGTTTTAAAACGACTAACGACAGATAGATATATATATAGGTACGGTACCTATAATTTATTTTATTTTAATCAACACATCAAACCGTATAACGATATTTAATATTTTAATGATTCAATTTGTCTATGTTAGTAAAAAAAAAGAAAATATAACAAATTCCGTTCGTATATAAATACAATTAATTTCTTTCCTAACGTTTTAACGACGTTACTAAAAATACCAGATGTCAATTTGTTTTGTTAACAAAATGTAAACGATTTTCCAACATGCTGTTAAACTTGACTATGGTTACATTAGCACATTTAAGAAGTCTATTAATAAACTTGTCGGACAAATAATGCTTCTACAAAAATCGTAAATATAATTGCTAACGTCATCGTATGGTCGTTTTCTTGCACTACCTAGTTGGATAGATACAATATAAAATAATTTTTCGAAATCCAAACGTTTGCGTTATAACGACATTGATTGTGCGTGTCCAGTAATCAAAGTGCAGAAAAATTATTATTCACGTAGACGCAGTTTGAAAAAAAAATAAGAAAAAATGTAATGCACACCGAGGTCTCGGAAAAGATTTTAAGCGTAAACGTCCGAGGACAAGCTGCCTATCGTGAAGACAAAAAAATGTAATATAATAAACTCACAAGTATGTCGTTAATGCACTATCAAGCTGTCTGTGTTTGGTAAACATTCTGCGGACCAATACGTGTTAATTAGTTAATAAGACGTGTTGAACCAAGGTCGAGGTTTATAGTTGTTCGGCACGGATTATGCGATACCCTCATTGAATTATATGAAGCCAAAGGTATTTAGTGTTTAAAATCTTAATTATATATTATATAATATTAAATTATTGTTCCACCAAAAGCGTTGCCGAAGTCCGTGCATGTCTAAACAGCGTTTTATCGAATGCACAGAGGTAGCCGCGTCTAAGGTCAAAGGCAATCAAGGGTCACAGTGAATAGGTCCAGTCGCTGTTGCGCCAAATTCCTGAAAATTTAGTCGGGGGAAAGATATCTCGAAAAGGCCACAATATCTAAACATTAGCGTGCTTGTCGTCGCGGCAAGGCGAAGTAAAAACACGAAGCTGCCCAGTCCTAAATTTTCAAAAGATCCCATGGCCGACTTCGACAAAGAGGAGTCGGCACCACTGGGCCCAGCTACAGCAGATCACGATAGCGGCGGCTACGTCGTCGTCGTCGTCGACCAGCGGCAAATTCGCACCGCCGCGGGATATGATTATTATAATATTATTATTGTTATTACGGTGCAGTGTGTGCGCTGCACTTGTATGCGCCGCCGCTGTAAACACATAGAACGGGTGCTAAAATTCAAATCTCCTCGTCCTTTTCCAGTCGGAAACACCCGCCACACCGCTCTCGCTCCCGTTTCGCACCGAATAACCGGATTAAAACGGCCGGCATAAATTATTCAAAATACTCCTCAGAAATTATTATGCGTGCTTCTCGTTAATTGTGTATGTGGTTTCTAAATAACTCTCCGGAATAGCTACAGGTACATCGTACGTCGCATTCGCCGACTGATCTGCGCGTATCATGACATGCCTCCCTTCGTTCAATCGACGCGCCGCCGACAATCTGCCGGCGATTTATTTATTTATCGACTGTTCGCGATGTCTTTTAGGCGGCAGCATTCCACGCCGACAATATTATATCATCTCCTAGCCATAGAAGTATTGACTTGGCTGCGATCTAGGCAGGTGCTACACAGTACGACCAGATACCACAGACTTTGGGCATCACTATATTTTTTATATATTATAGTCTGTGACTAAATAGGCTCAAAACCCTCAATGTTGAAATCTTATTTCAAAAGAAAAAAAAGTCTATGGCATTACTTAACTATGCAGTTGCCGTATAATAATAATATAATATGCTGGAATATAGTATTGTGCGGTGTGTATTGCAATCATGAAATCCCGATTTGATGAATATATTATAATTTACAGGAATTTTTACAGCAATTCGATAAATAGTTATTTAATGTATTTAATGAAGTGAATACCTAATTTTGTTTTTCGACCGTGCAGATGCTCCCATTCTAGCTTATATAGCTTTATTCAACAAAATTTAAATATTTTAATACAAATACAAACAAACAATATAATCCCATAATAATTGTTTGAACATAATAACATGAAAAATGATATCTTTATTATTATTCATTAAAATAAAATATCGATGTGCTCATAATAATGTGCGTTAAATAATGTTTTCCTCTAAAGTTTATACACATCATATATATATATATATATATATATAACATAACATAACAGTAATATATTCAGAACGTTTATTAGCCGGAACTAATATTTAAAATACATTTGACAATTATTATTTATTCTGCTACCTATATAATATTATAATAATATTACAAAAATAGCGTGATAAAACGGACACAGTTTTTCGGCCGCATGAAATATCGAACAAACACACTTCCGGTTTTGTCGATTGTAATTATTGAAGAATCACTAACAAATAATATGTGTTCATTATAATCTAACGGTTTGTTTGAATAATTGTTCGTCAACTACACTATATCACCTATAAGTGTAATATAATATAGTCGCGACCAACTTTTCACACGTAACGTAGACTGAGCTAAGCGTTTGGTAATTGTTTTCAATCATATCTAATTCCGCAGCAAATCAAAATATAATATGTAATACATATATTCGTATTGGTGGCACGTATATCCGAAACACTGCACACGCACACGGACCGCTCGACGTCAGGTTTCTCTCCAAACAATCGCTCAAGGCATTTACTGTAGACAAACACACACACACACGAGGAATATGTTATTTCAAAGTAAAAATAAAAACGGTTTGCCAGGAATTTAAACGACGTAATTAATGGCGCAGAATGCAAACGGGAATCTCTTTTCCACGGTCGCCTCGGGGTGCGTATATAATATTATATGTGTGTACCCATACCTATCCGCAATACGCATTACGTACTACAATGTACGCGCACCGTAGAGTTTCTTCGTTCTCGAGAGTGTCTCTTCACTCTGGTGCCCTATATAATAATACTCGTCTTATATACATATATATATATATATATATATATATATATATTCGAACGGATAGGCATCAGTCCGATTTTTTACCGCGGAAGACGCCCGCACGGCAGCGCGAGAATAAAAATCAAAGAATCGTGCAGGCGAGGGGGGTGCCGACGAAAATAAGGTCGGCGGGGGACCTCCAATCTTTTTTTTTTTATCTTTTCCGTCTTCTGACCTGTGGCTAGGACTGTCGTATTCTGCCACGGGGACGTAAGCATATTATAATATAGATTTTGTCGAAAGCACGCGCGTTGTTCTACCGCAGTACGTGTCCGACCACTCCCATTCTCAAGCACGTGCGTCGAAATATGTAAGCTAATACGACAATAAGTATAAGCGCCGCGTATTAGTGATAGTGGGCGGCAGTGGTACCTGTCGGCCGCAGTCGGTGCACAATTATTCGGGTTGAAGTGACTGGACTATTATATATTGTGCACAGGTGCTCGTTATCGTGTTAAGCGCGAAGAAAACCTGCAGGTCTGCAAATTACAGCAACGACGACGACGAAAAATCGCTAAACACGGCTTAACGTCTACTATGAAAACCGAGTGTATAATTGGTATGTGACGTATTCAATTATATTTTTTAAAAACTCTCGGCTTGGTAAATAGATACTCCAGACATATGATATTTTACGCGCAGTAGCAGGTAACTGTATATTTTTATGTTTGTGTTATAGGATCTAAAATTATAAATATGAGTAGTGCCAGTATAAAACACATTATATATTATTATATTATTATAGACTTGTTTTAAAACAGGTACTTGTTTTTGCTTTTTTTTTTTTTTATTATTTATCCATTATGATGCTACAAAAATAATACTATTTTAATGAAGTACAATTTTATGCAATGTAGAGTAATCATCGTTCAGTACGATATGAACGGCATCGCAACAGACACATTCTACTCGACGGTTTTATTCCGCACAGGGATATCTATAACGTTAACTTTCGAAGATTATCAAGAAAGTTTGACTTTATGAACTTTTAACATTTGACGGCAGAGTTGAGATAGTAAACGTACAACTGTAGAAGTTTAATATCTGTTTATTCCTTATACTATGGACTTTCATTATTCGACCTATCGCATAGACCGGTTATTTTGTGCCGGCATAAGACACTACACAACTGTATTGAAATAGTTTTGTAAAGCCAAAGCAGTTATTACTCAAGTTATTATATTATATGTATAACCATACTTGGTTCTACAAAACGCCAATACTGCACTAACATTAAATTATATAATAACATAAATGGAAGCACGTGGAATGTATTGATGTAAAATGTAAATGTAAATCGCCAAAGACCAAAGTCCATATGCGTAAAACGATATGTCTGTACTAATTTCCATGTATGACTGAAAACAGCAACAGCTAGTGCTATCAAACTTAATAATTGTTTGTTATATAATAAACATAATATAAAACCCATTAACCGAACATAATTTTTATAACATTATTTGGTGGGTGGATAATTTTTATATATTATATTATAGGTAATAATAATTACATTAATATACGTGGATCAAATTTAAGAATTATTTTAAAATACAAATAACTTTGACACACTTTTTTTTATTATTGTTAAAGAGTTACGTACTGACGTTATTAATAAATTGAGTACGTTTTCTGAATAAGTCACAATGTTAAACATACATAGATCTATTAATCTCTTTTTAACTGAATAATTTATCCTAAAATACAGTAAATTTAATTAAGTAGATATGATATTATGAAAAGGTAAATTAGACCTTATACGTAGTCTTAAAATCATAATATCTCTCTATATATTTTATAAATACATCAAAGTCAGGTTAGTTACATAATTTATAACTCAAGAAGGGCTGGGCTGATTTTGATGATTTTTGATTAGTTGGATTCGTCTCCGGCCTGAATAAAATAATAACTATTAAAATATATCAGAAATATTTATCCTGAAGTATCCTAAATGACTGATTCATAATCAATAGAAAACCGAACCAATTAGTTAGAGCTATCGATTTGAAATTTTAATGGTACATTAATATTATAATTTCATCGTGCACTAAGAAAGGATTTTCCAAAATTCACATTTTAAAAAGGTGCTCACACAAGAATTTTGAGATTCACGACGGAAATCAAAAATTATTTTTGTTTATTAATTATTTCCATTAGTTATACATTACAGATTGTAATAGTAATAATAGAAATTAGATTTTATTTTGTATATAATATAATTGCCATTGGTTAATCGAACAAATGTGGTAAACGCATGCATAAAATCGTCGCATTTATGGACTCGAAATAATAAATTATATCATATGCGAGTTGAATATGCATTGTCATTTTTTAAGGACAAATTAAGATTACCATTGATTAAAGTTAATATATTTATATATACAAATGAATGTTTGTCTGTATGTCCTTTATGTATACCTACACTATTTATCAAATCGCCATGAAACTTTTGGAAGTTGTTGAGTACACTCTCGCAAAGATTTCTAGCATGTATAACATCCTATCCTACATACATATTGTACACTAAAAATTCTGGGAATACTGAAAGTGCTATTTTTGATGGGATATATATATTAATACATATATATGACTTTTTGATAAACCATTGACACGTTCAACCACATTCCTTATTCTAATGTAAACATAAGTGTATCTCTTTTGTGCATTTGTAATAGGATTCGAATGTGGGATATATATAAACTATGTATGTGCATAACCACCATCAGATACACATATACTGTGGACAGTTCTGAAAATGTTATTTTTAAGTTAAAAATATTTGATTATATTTCCTCCAAATTTAATATAATAATTTATAATTTATCATGTAAATTTACCTGTTTTCTATCAACTCTAGAGCTCTACTATTCTGAAAAATGCTTGAATCATGTACAAATCCGGGCCATCCGGTAATTACATCATAAATTTTCACATTAGGTTCCATTATTAACCGAACATTAAATGACATCCATTCTTTTCTGTTACAGAATACTTCGGCAAGTTCATCAACTGGATTACTAATTGGTATATGGGCACAGTTCATAGTCATGGTAACATAGGGAAGTCGAGTCACTTCATAAAATTGCATTTTAATTATTTATAGTTAGTTGGCTTGAGGAAATTTAACCCGTGTTCTTAGATTCTTAACTATACTCAAGTAAATATCTTTAACTATACGACTGACTGTTGGTTGGCTTAATTCAAATATATCATTATTGACCAACTAAGTTAAGTAATAATATGATTGTATTAATTCAATTTAAATATTTAAATTGTATTTCATAAAATTAGTTGGTAACATCCTGTCTCATAAAATCTTAATGCCGTAAAAAGTTCCCATGAATTATTTATGGATAATCCTCTCATATCTGTGTAAACATTTTGGTCATCTTCAGGAAATATCATGGGCATTAAAATATTTAAAAACATTTCCTTAGTGAACCAAAATCTCATAAAAAACTCGTAATTCTAATAATCCAAAAATTCAGACTTATTTCTTTTATATGCTTTCTTATATAACTCTAATTTGAACTGGTTCGTTTATAAATCCTTAATTTTCATCAAAATCCACAAAATCATTTATTTTGCTTTCAAAGTTAATATAAAGTAAATTTAAATAAATGTAAACAAATGTATAAATTAATCTTCAACATAAAAATAGACTGACTTTTCTTATATTAATAAAATGTTTACAAAATTAATGCAAAATTCAAATGATAAGGTGACTTGAGTGAATACCAGAGATTGCTAACTTTTTACTAATTATTCCCTAAGAATTTTCTACTTAACAGTTAAATCCTATTTATGAATATTAATTTACTATATATTTATTAACTTTCGGATTTTACTAACAATCTACTTAAGATTTATTTAAGCATGTTTATCAATATCAAAAATAACTAAGTTCACACTAAATTTCCACTTAATATGATCTATGAATATACCTAATAATCTCTGTTTATTTATAGGGTTATCAATGTTTACATATTTTTAACTATTATAATTAGTAAGAATATGGTATATACATATTTTTACAAATAAATTTACAAAAAAAAAAAAACAAATAAATGTTTTTTATATACCTAATATTCTGATTTCATTTACTTATGCACCTCGCGGGGTCTAAAGAGTCTTTAATCTACCGCAGGTAGATTAATAATATAATAGACTAATAATATACTGCTAGCATATTTTTTTGTAATTCGACTGTGTCGAATTGCTTACTTAGCTAGCTTAGTTGAATGTAAATCATTAGAAGTTATTCATAACTTAATCTTTGGCTCGAGCAACGCCGGATGGGACAGCTAGTAGATTATGAAAAGCAACATATTATTATACAGTCTATATACTTTGAAATAAAGTTTATGATAATATAAACTTTATATTGTCAATAATGTATTAATTTTAAGTTTTTAAACATACAGATATTGATAAAAAAAATTATAATTTAACCTAGTAAAAACATATTAATTTAACACTATAGGCTAATAATCTATGTCATTGAAGTCTGTATCTCTAATAAATAAAAATAAATTATTACTTATTAGTTATTACTATGGTCAAAAGTGTAAATGGTTTATCATATATGTATACAAATTAATATTTAACTTTATAGATAAATATCTTTTTTTTACACTTACATAAATACACTTATTCTTCTTACTTGTGCAAATAATTTAAAATATAAGTATTCAATAAAGTTAAAATGTTACGAAGTAAAGTTATTATGATACTATATTTTGTAAAATGACATAAGGTAAATAAAAACGAAAAATAAACATCCACCGGTGGTTAATAGTAGATGTCGGCATAATAAATGGACATAGAGAGATAATAAAAATAACAATAAAACAATCAATTTAATTTTTATTTAGGTACCCCTACACTTACAGTGGCTTGGTCCAAACAAAACTGATGCAAGTACAGCGCTTTAAGACAATTAAATTCAAAATTAACATTTCACAAAATTTGATGTAACAACATCAAAATAATAATTAGTTTCCGGTTGGATTTATAACTTCGTTTTCCGGGACATTTTATTTTATATTTTACACGTTCACTCATTTTATTACCTCCCGCGAACATATAGGCATGTGGCGAACTATATAACGCAAGAAGTGTGGGACGATCATAAAATGTCAAGAAAATTATTAATACAAACCGGTTCAGAGCACTACAAAATCTCCAACACATTATAATAACAATATTATAATATCAATTATTATACAAAGTATTGTCGTAGTGGTAAATAATCGTGGCTTTGTAGTATATATTATATACAAATCACATGGAATCATAAATGCAACGTTTGCTATTTTTTTTTCGCAAACCGTCGGGTTAAGGGTTTGAAAATCGTCATTACGTTCTCGTCAAGTGCACACTCGAATTTTTATTTTCAATTATAACAAAAGTTCAACGGGCCTTGATCGAATGAGTATACAGACAAATACAGGCCACTCTGCATATGCGAGAAACGTTCTACGGAGCGTATATATATATTTCGATAGAATGAAAGGGTTGAATTAAATAAAAGAAAAAATAACAATAAGCGCCGTACATTATTAAAAAACTAACGAGTCATATAAATATGTAGTTCACACATCGCAGCATTCAAGTAGTCAAATTGTGAATCTAGAGCCAAATGAGAACGACATCATACATACGGTTATTGTATTTTACGGCTGTACGCGTCACATCGCGGTCAATCATAATATACAGTAATTTGAAAATAAAAAAAAAAAACATTTTAGTATATATTGGACGGCAGACGGAGATTCAAACAGGTTTAACCATGAATGTTTAAATAGTATAAATGGTCAGACTAACCGAATTAAAAGAATTACTTGTGTCTTGTGTATGGTACCTACTTATGTATATATACTGATGTGGTCAACCGCAGTAGGAGGTAGACGGCTTAAAAAACAACCCGTTATCTGATTTGACAACTAAATAAAATAAAAGCAAAAAAAAAAATAGGTAACTCCAAAACATTTTTTTTTTTTTGCGATAAGAGGCTTACCCTTGTTATCTCGTCGCGTGAATCAGATGTGCATTTAATTTTTACTTATGGCGATAGACACGTGCTCTATAGGCATACACGTCGATAATAATGGTACACCCACCTACCTACTTATGGCTACGCATATACAGTAGTACATCCGATCCCATTTTATTCTCTGTCCGTTTTGATTATTTTTTTTTCCCCGGACTGTTCAAACTGTTGCGTCATTTGCGGTGCTCGCGTATAGAATAATTGTGTAACGGTCATGGGTGGTTAGTTTTTAAACACTTGTAGATTGTGCCTTTAAAAAGCTGACGGGAGGTCGATAGCCGTTTTTTTTTCTTTTCGTCACTCCCGTAAAAGGCAGCAGTAAGTATCGTACACCAGTGGCATTCGCCCGCGATATGCGCACAGACAATAACGAATTGTACGCACACTGCAATCGCAAAGGGATAGAATATACAGGACCAGAAGAAAAAAAAAGTCGACCACTCGTATACCTAGACGCTGAAAACGATGAAAGGGAGCTCTTGCTCTAACCCTTTTTTAGTGGCCAACTGTGACTTGAGTTTTTACGGAACACACCTGTCCAGGCACGGGGGAATCGCGTACATAATGTATATATAAGCGACGAATGAAGGGGAACGTAAATTGTCTTTTCTTTCCTACACCTATTATATAAAGACTCGGATCAGTAATTGTGTCTTGGCTATGAATATATTTGAATAAACATGTGGTAATTTATATAAACATAAAAATATCCAACCGTCTGTATAGTGAACTCTTCTTCCATAATATACCTTATTGTCACCGGTTAATTTTTTTTTTTTATTCGATTTCGTACTTTGTAATTTTTTTTCTGCTTTTTAGAAAGAAGTCTAAATAATCATACATAACAAACACAAATTAATTTTGTCATAGTAAATTGTCTAATTTATCCAAAAAAGAAAATTTTTTCATTTTTTCCTAATTGTTTTTCTTATATGGATAGGGGAATTTTGCATGTCTCATTTTACCTACAAAATATATAATTTAAATTCTATTTTTCTATTTTTTTTTTTTAATTTAATTCAAAAAAATATATTACCTATACTGATATTATTTTGATAGACCTTTTCAAATACTTTTGATTAAACTTTATAGATACTCATTTAATTCATATCAGTATAAGTATTTGAAAAAACTGAATTCATTGAAAACCAAAGACTCGTCCTGACATTACCCGAGGCTATTTTATTTTAATATAGGTAACCAGTTTGGCAAACAAATTATCGATTTTTAAGTTTTTGTTGTTTTTTATGACGAAACCGGGGATGGAACCGTGATTTGAAAAAAGTTTTATGATTTATTACTCTACTAAGAACCATAAACATGTTATATTTTAATAATATTACGGCAATGCATTATAAACTTTATAAATCCCTAATAGATTTATAAAATCGGAGTCTATAATATAGTAGGTAGTAAAAAAATCACTATTTGTATACTATGGATTTTAAGTTCACTGCAATTCATGTAGACTCGGTTACTTAAAAACTACAAACGGTATATGTACATTAAAGACAAATAATATTAAAATTCTGATCTAGTTTACGTCTATTACTTATTATTTTAGTTGTAATAACCCACACAGTTTGGTTTCCAATGCGTTGGCCGAATCAAATTAACCATTGCGAACGATTTGCGATCACAAAACAACGTTGACGGCCGACTACTTAAGCACAACACGCGCTCGTTGTACGTACCTATTTATAATATTATAATATACATATAGGTACATGGTAGCTGAGATTTATTTATTTTTTATTATTACTTATTCTCTTAGAAATTTCCCCTCTGCCACTGTATAGATAACAATTTATTAGCTACTGTCAAGTGAAAACCGAAACCAGCTCCGGGCACGTCCCCCTCGTTTCCTTTTTTACCCGTGTGCATAATATTATACACACAAGCTCATCGACATCGGGACCACATCATTGGAGGACCACGCGCATATTATAATAATATAATAAGTGATAACACCCATCGTCGTGCGGGGGGTCCTCCTCGTGTGGTTTAATCGGATCAGTTATATACATGTTAATAATATAGGTAATGATGAAACGTACTCGCGTATTGTATAGTAACCGGTGACAAACAAAAAATAAAAAATAAAACAAAATGCAACCCAACCTGCCGATGAATCCCGTTCTTTGAATCCGCCTTTGTTTAACGGCACTGCAGACACGCGACATGGAACAGACAACGACCCACCAACGGTCTGCGACGACGACACCTCGAGATGATCATGCTCGATTCGATTCGCACGTTTTTTTACGTACAATGTGTGTGATTTAATTATTATTATGTGCATCGT
This sequence comes from Pentalonia nigronervosa, assembly GCA_014851325.1. Classification (NCBI taxonomy): domain Eukaryota; kingdom Metazoa; phylum Arthropoda; class Insecta; order Hemiptera; family Aphididae; genus Pentalonia; species Pentalonia nigronervosa. Next base: position 85,580 of record JACXSJ010001217.1, on the reverse strand, counting down.
ATAATGCGCATTGCTCAAAACGCATATTGATGGTATACGATTCGAATTTCAAAAAATGATCGAAAAAAAAAATAAAAACCCACCACCTAAGAAAACGTTCGATTTAATAATATATGTTGCTTTAATTTTTTTTTATGACGCAACTGGTCAAACACAATGACAACAACGGCAAAAATAAATAATAATAAAATAAACGTATTGACCCGAAACATAATATCCCAACGGAGATTTCGGACGGCGATAACCCGTTGGGTGGACACAATTCAGGTAAAACGATACCGGATGTGTTTTGACGTGGGTTATCGCGTGTATTAGCATTTGTCCGGTCCTTGATACCGAATAACACGATCGTTTTGCACAATCGTTTAATACTTTGGATTAAATATAATTTTAAATGGTCCGATTCGACATCATTAAGGAACGCACACATTTGAAAAGGATCCAAGTTTTTATTGGTATTTATTACTTTCTGGTTTTGTTTTACTTATGATAATATATAGTACTCGGTGCATAATAAAGGCGAATTTCATACCTAGTTCATTTTTCATCCCGTTAAAACCAAGTTTAATAGATATTTTAATTGTATAGGTAATCAATGCAGTGTGTAAAATAATATGCAAAGCATGTTTTTTAAATTATTTTATCTAATTGTTTAGTGAATACATAATACCTACTATAATTGGTAATGAATAATGATGACATAAACATTTCAAAATAAATTGCTTCCTCGGAAATTTTGGTCACTCTATACAAAGCTTATAAAAAAAAATACTGTACTTTTTAAGACTTCGAAACTATATTATATACAATTGTAATTTAGATCTTCCCTTTAGATCGTATATATATTATAATAGTATATTATAGAATGAGTGTATGACACTATGACTAATTGTAGTTTTTAGATTAACGAATGATGGATTACACTCATTTCAGTATTACACAAAATATGATAAATGAATTGCTACATAGGTAGTTTTACTAGTTTTAAACTTTAATATTACAAATGTGTATGCAATTTTAAGTTGACCTACATATTATGAGGTACTTCTAGTTATTTTATAAGTCAACACAATTGTGAGAAGAAGGAATTTTTTAATGTTCAGTAAGTATACATATTTTTCTTTATTGTGTGAAGTATTATTTTATTATTCAAACCCGTTATTTATTACACATTTAAGTAAATAAACGATTTTCTTTAGCGATTATTATTCTTCATAAAGATTTAACTAAATACACTACTTACCATAATTTATAAATCATTATAAGATAATTATTATATTGGAACTAAAAATAATTTGTGAATTTTAGATGTGTTGATATGAAATATCTAATTTAATGTGATCTTGAAACTTGTTATAATAATAGTTGCATGCACTTAAAGTCTGTCTGAGTAAATCAAGAACTATGTTAAAGAAAAATAATAAATTCCATACTTAAATATAACTTCGATGTCTACCAAGATACGTCTTTAAATTACTTTAAGAATAAGATTACTTCTGAGATGCAATTTGGTATCGTTACACTTTTAATGTAGTAAATTTGCATAACATTCTATATGTCCGACGTCATATTGTCATAATAGTTATTAGAAATGCAATCAAAGTCCATTTTTTTTTTTTTAAAAACCACTTTGTAGATATTATATTTCATTAATCTAAATTTGACTATACACGCATTTTGATATACATCCGAGCAAAAATCCGTTGTTCAAATTTAAATGAAAACGAATTTCATTATAAATTTAAAATTACATTTTTATGACACAACAAGTATTTATCTTGGAAAATAGTTTCATATTATTTAAAAAGCCAAAACAATTTAATGCAAAGAAAACCATTATAAATACATGACCCGAATTTTAACTGGATTAAAAACATTTATTACTTTGTTTTGATATATATATATATATAAAAAACTCGTAGCGTAAACACGAAAAAAACGCGTTAATATTAAATAATTTTACGAATAAAAACAAAATTTCTAAAACAATGACTATATAATAATGGGTCACGATTAATATGTTGTAATATATTTTGTATAGGCGCGTCGTAATAACAACAATAATAATATTCAGAACGGTGTGCAAAAAAATGCACCAGGAAAACTCGACGGTCGAGTCATGACGATAATTACTAATTCCTATAATACTGTTAAGCGACAACAATCACAATTGAGAATGTCATAAGATCTATTACCCGTCCTGTTTGCCGTCTTGGGCCAGCCTGTCGATCATCTGCATGTCGATCATTTCGGATCAGCCGCCACCGCACGCGCGACAAACCATGATCGTCCGCGTCGGATCGCCTCGGCGATTTTCGCTCGCACCCACGCACCGTCACGCTCGCCGATAAATAATAATTACGCACGGTCGTTCCTGATAAGTAGCGGACAAAACGAAAATATTCTCTCGAAAAACGGCGATAATCTTTTAATTTTTGAAAAAAAAAAAACAAAAACCCGCAGCGATAAATTTTTACGACTGCAGTTGCGTTGTACGACGACGACGGGTCGAAGAACAATATATTATATTATAACGTCCAACTCGTCAAAACCTCGTCACCGCGCACTGTATTATCATATATATATACATGTTATAATGACACACTAGTAAAAAAAAAAAAAAATCGCGGTATCGATTTATCGATGATAATAATAATAATAATAATAATAATAATAATAATAACAACGACGGACCTCGACTGCCGCACACGCGTCGCCCCGCAGTACTCACGAAAGCACACTGACACCGCCGGCGGACCGGTGGACGTGGATGGATATAAAAACACACACACACACACACACACACACAGGCTCGCGAGTGAATATAATGTACAAAACGAAATCGCTACAAAACTGGTCTTTATCCCCGCGACGAGCGGTGCGTGCGTGCGCGCCCACTCTGGTATAGTCCGGTTGGCGTGCGTGCGTGTGCGTGTGCGTGTGCGTGTACCTACATAATAATAATATTATAGTGCACGACGAAGAGCCCCTCCAGGCTGGGCGACCAATGGGGGAACAACGATATTAATAATAACAACAAAAACAACCGTGTGACGTGACCCACAATCGGCTCGGCTGCGCTTCCGACGTCGGATTAACGCCGCCGTCGCGGAGTCCCGCGGACGACGCGAAACCGTTTCGGAAAAATTGTGTGAAGCAAAAAAAAAAAATAAAAAATACAAATAATTTCGCGGATTTATAGAGCGCGACGGCGAGGGGCGTGATTGATTTCCGACCACCCTCTGCGGCCGATTACGGATTACCGGCGGGTGGTTGTCGGGCACCGTATAGGCACACGTACGTGTATACGGTGCACATTATCGTGTCAACACGAGCCGCTTAAGGTATACGCGGAACCCGCGGGGGAGGTTGTTGAACTGGATTTAAGCGCAGCCAATAATGTGTAATAATATATAAAACACGCATTACAATACGACGACAGTTGTATACACACACTATCCATATACTGCCGCGCGCACTTAAAACAGCGGACTTTGTTTTTCGTTTGCCGAGCCACTCGGAAATCGCCGGCACACGCCGCATATATTATTATTTTAATGCACGCCTTGTGTACGGGTACGTGCAACATTATCGAGACCGTGCAATCCTCATTCTCGCATTGTCTGCGACGTCATTCGGGCGACAGAGATTCTTTTTTTTTTTTTTTTATCATAACGGCGGTTTATTAAATAATATTATACTATTTCAAACGTCATAATAAAACGGTGGTAACCGTACAAGGCGTTTGTAATATTTCTTTACCATGATATGGACTGTCATATCCATAATATGTATTACGTATACATCGTGTTCGACTATAAACAATGATAAATACTGAAATGCCTACCGCGTATTAATGGAAGCATTGGGGGCTGCAGCCTTTTATTCACATCGATTCTCAGATACGACAGACAACCTGAAACCTGCAGTACCTATACTATATAATTCCGTATTCGAGCCAACGCATAGACGACATAGCCGTAATGATGGTGAGTATATTGCATTATAATGATCTACTAATGTATACATCTTGTGTATGGGATACACGCTCGTATTATAGTTTTTACGTCGATGGTTGAACTTTGAAAATATTACGATGTTTATGATTTCTTTTTAAAAATGTTGTGTTGTAAGTTTGTAACCACTTAAAATTATGGAAATGTGTGTGTGTTTTTTTTTCCATAAACGTTAATAGATTTTGAATTGATGCGAGCGCTCTTCGACAAAAAAATCATCCGAAATATATCAGTTAAATAACCATTTACAGTGTCGACGTTATATCAAGTAGTTGATAGTCGATAGGCGTTAGGTATGATTCCGAAGATATCATGATTGATTACCATCGACCAGAAGAAAAATAATTTGTGTGAACATATTTTTATTTATTTTTTTACTTTTACAAAGGGTTTTCAATAAGAACATTTTAAAAATTTTAAGAACACATCGTCAATATAGATTGACATAGTTTTATTTTTTAGGATATATACAGTACTGAGCTCAATTTAAAATCAACTGGTTTTGTATTGACCCGCACTAACCATTATGAGTCTTACACTTTTACTATTATAGCCACGAATAGTAATTATTTTAACTATCGCTTAATACGAAATCAACAGAAATCCCAGGTCAATATCAACACACGACTGTATATAAAATTGACACCAATAATACGTGTAAAATCAACTACGGATTTCTAACTTTTCTATATATAGTGCAGTGTATTATGTATAACGTACGCGATCTATAATCACATACAAAAATGAAAAACAAATTATACGTCTACTAAAGAATAAATATTTTTTAAAAATATTATTCTTTATATTACTGATCTGTAAGTACCTATAATCACATGAAAATAGTAATTACCGAAAATCAAAAGTAATTAAAATCCTTAAGTGTTTTTCTTCTTAATTGGCTGTTGCTAAAACTAAAATATCTAGCAGAGCTTTCAAAATATGCATAAAAATATTTAATCCTGCAATAAATGGATTAATGGATTATTATTTTTTTTTTATAAAAAGTATTAAGTGCAATTTTTTTTAAATCACAACCATGTTGAAAAGAATATCTTCATTAAAATTCGAATAAATTATGTATTTTAATTTATAAAGAATCTATTATATATATATATATATATGATCTATATATATATATATATCTATATATCTATGAAGGTACTCATTACACAATTTTAGAATTACCTGTAAACTTTTTTTCTAAACTTTATTTTATATATTAATAAAATCTATAAAAATCTCTACAAATTTAATATTTACAGTAAGCATATTATGTGTAGTTATAATGTGATATATATATAAAAAAAATAGCAACCTATAATGCCCAATGGTGACACTTTATAATAAACACTAAATTGATTAAGTGGTTTAGATTTTTCCCCCCCGAATGATGGGTTCGTTAAATCTCTGCATCATTTTCTAATGATTTTCTGAGAAGAATATTTTAATGTTCCAAGAACATTTAGTAATGACACCATAGATTTTTGTTTGACGCGGTAAATTTAATACGCATTTCAAAAGCTTTAAAATTAAATGTTAGATTTGTCAACCATCTCCCTATTGTAATACCTGTCAAACTTGTCTTCACTAAAATGTTACATGCTGGAATTCCAATAATAGTAGTTATCGTCACTATAAAAACAACATTATTCATATATATATATTAAACGATGCGACGCATACTATTTTCATATTTATATGTTCACAATATTTAATTTATAAGATTAATTGTCTTTAATTTATAATTTTATAATATTTTTTGAGTATAATTTCGTGTAGTATAATTAATAATGTCTGGTATTATTGATCTGCAAATATCTTATCACTACCTAATTTAAGTGTTCTCCTCTGTCCTCTACTACTCTTCCTAACAGCCCCACCTATGGTTACCATTCGCCTCAAATGCTCCAATTCATAGATTAATGCTATATCAGACGACCCTTCTTAGAATATTATGTGAATTGCTATGACTATATTGCTAATGTAGTGTATACTTGTGTAAATTAATTATCATAAAATAGTTTATAACTATTACAGATTTCTATTAAAAAGGTTTATCTATAAAAAATTGAATAAATAATAATTTTTTTTAGAAAGAAAAGTATTGGTGGATATTATGTCTAAAAATTCTACAGTTTTTTTTTTTTATTAAATATTTCATTTTATATTGGTATTATATGTTTTGAAATGATTAAATGCGTATAATCCCAAAACTCCACATGATACACTTTTTTCATCCTGGTGCTACTTTATCGATGTTATTTGATCTAAACCTATATTTATGGGGAGAAATCCCACAATAGTTTTTATTGAAATTCATAGTATAAAAACGTAATAGAATTGAAAATTACTTTTTATTTTTTCGAAATAAAATAATTTTAAAAAAAGTGCATCAACTATATTTTGATAGAACAACAACTAATAATTTAATTAGTTTTTGTATAAAGCTGGATTTTATAATCAAATATTTGTTACAAATTTACATTATTTGTCAGGTATATAAATATAACAGATATTATATATACATAACTACATAATCCGCTTTAAATTTATAATGTAATAATAATACAAAATAAATGTTTATCCAAGATAATTTGAATTTAATAAAAAAATCAAAAACAGTATTAAACAAATTATATCAGTAAGTATATGTCTTATTTTTGTCATTGCTAACGACGAGATCCCTTTATCAAAGTATATATACTAAAAAGATATTGCATTTACATAATTATTAATTGTATACATAATATTATAAAATAGTATTATAGTATATTAATTTAGAACCAACATTAAACATTTAAGCTTTTATTACCTATTATTATTATTACTTGGCAATCGTCAACAAAATATTAGAACGCCAACTATTATGGACGCTTGTATTTCAGCATTAAAAAAATACCTATTTATGTACAAAAATATATTCTTGCAATGAAGATCTTTTTTTTTTAAAAAAAGATCAAGGTGTAGGATCTACCTATTACACCCATCCTCGCCAGCTCTAGATACTAGTACATTTTTACATGGATTATATTAAGTATATTTAATATATAAATATGTATATTGTGTGTGTAAGTAGATTCTCTATGAACTTAAGAACTTCTTAAAACATAAAATATCGATTTAAGCCCTCAAATCACTTACCATCACATAGTTTACTACATATACTTGCAGATATCAATTACCTAATCATAATAGATATATACGGCGTGTATATTATTGACTGGAGAAAGTAAGTAGGTGCATATATTTTTGATATTATAAAGTAATGACCATAATCATTTGTATGGAAATTGGTAATCTATATACCGTTGAATATGAGTATATATTATATTATTTATATAAAAAAAAATGTTATTCAAACAACTTCAATTTTATTACATCATATTATTGTCCTATATCTGTTTTATGCACGTTTTTGTGAATTCGATTTCTTGACAAAACCCATAAGTTGTATAATAATTTTATACCGTGGACATGTCATAATTTTGATATGATTCACTAACGGTTCCGATAAATGAATATGATAGATGTACAATATTATACTACACACACGTTTAACACGCGTATAGTACGTATCTACATAATATTATTATTATCATACACTAGAATGAGCGATTTCGTAAAACAATTTGTTTTTTTTTCATTGCCCATCTTTTTATTTGCATATAGGTATAGTAGTTTTAATGCTATGTGCAAGCAAGAAATTGTCATCTGAAAACGAAACACGTTATTTGTTAAAATTCGAGTGAAATATATGAAAAAATATAATATATTTATTACATTTATTATGAATATCATAGGAGTTTTAAAGTTGCAATCTTCAAATAAAAAGTTTTAAAAAACTATTGATATTCAATTGCTTGACATAGATATTTCTTAGAGGAAGCGGTAAACTTATATTTTGTTATTTATACATCGATCATCATTTATTTGTTCTACGTGTCCCATAATAATTTTCACTGAATAGTCTTATGGAATACTTAACTTTGTGAATAACACTCATTAATCCGCCCGTTATGTAAATATATGTATAGGTACATCTATGCGTGTTGTTTGTCTTGTAACTTGTAAGTATACACCCCAACTGTGAATTTTTTAATATAATCAATAACCAATAACCAAGATCGTTTTTGATAAATAATAACAATTTATTACTATTAAAAATATTGTATCAACTCCAATTTTTCTGCTGATCTCGCATTGTTACTCTTCATTTGTTTATTATATTTTTATTTTTTTGACACATAGCTAGTATATTATTATTATATACCATATATACAATACACTGTAGATGTACTGAATTTATAGAGCGTGAATAAATGTGGGCAACAAGGAAAAATATTATGCCAGCCGAATCGTAGAAATATTTAAACTTGTTACTTGTTAGCGGTCATTTTATGCCCTACCGTGTATAAATGAAACACATTTCAGAGGACGATTTTCAAGTACCCAGAGGTGGAAACCAAACGTATATTATATTATAAGAATTCACAGTAATTTTAGTTTTCTTGATTCGGTTCATCGGATTTTTTGGCAATTTTCGGTGCTACTGGACCGAAAGGTTAGGTTATTATTATATTATATAGTACTATTTGCACTAGGTAGCGGAAGGGAATAATAAAAAAAAAAACATATCTAACAGTATAAAATATAAAATACATTTTATAACACACTATGTGTACTATAATAAATGTAAATATAGTACACATATTTTAGTATTATCATAATATACAGACGAATATTACCTACCTACTAAAAGCATTAACAACAAAGGAAATCGGGTCTGTGGTCAATCAGATACATTTTGTAATTTTGACATCCATGTTTATATTATATTATTATTATATATACTTACAGTATGGTGTACTAAATAAGGTAAACACAACAAACGTTCAACGAAAATAATAATATGTGACGGTGGTTGGTTAATATGTAACATGCAAATCTGGATATCCGTTTCCCTAATCCACACGTTCAAAATATTTTCAATGACGACAACCCAACTAAAATAATAATTAAAAAGAAAAAAAACAAATCATAAATAAAAAATAGTCACTCAAATTGAGGTATTTACAAACTAAAATAATTTAAATAATTTAGGATTTTGATTTAAATTCATAATTGTTTTTCCCAATTTTATTTTTTATTATTAATTTATGTTAATATTCGTAAGTTAAAAACTATAAACAACTAATATAATACATTGCAGCGTTTTTTTAAATAAGTTTGTTAAAAAAAATTGTAATTTATATTCTGATAAGATAATTTATAATTAAACATTTTTTATATTTAATTAAACACTCTATGTTTGTATAAAAGTTTATAACTAAACATTTTTCCAAATATTTCTTTTGCATTTTATTCAAATTTTAACTTTTTCGCGGAATTCGTATTTTTAAAAATGCTCCCATTAAATTAAAAAAAAAAAAACAAAATATTAAAAATACAACTCGTGTTAAATTTTTAATATATAAGTTATATGCATAACGTTGTTACCTCTCGAAATAAAATTGTTTTTAATATAAACTATATATCATTGTGAAAGTAATAATCACAATCTAAAAATTAATTATATAAATACATAATTAATAATGCTAGTACACAAAATATTTCGGTGGCTTGACGCGACGTGTTCTGTGATTGAGAGTAAGCAACGCTCGCTACTACTAGTTCCCGGATGGGTGATCATCTAGGTTTTGTAGTAGTAAAAACCTTGCCACACATACACACACATGTTAAAAATACTACCCCACAGTTCCACAGACTTATGATCTTAGTTGTCGAAGCCTTAACCCCCTCCCTCCCTCACAAAAAAAATAATATTTCAATTGAAACTGATAAAATACTTATAAAATACGTTGAAAATCGATCTTCGTAATATTTATTAAAATAATTGTATCTAATCAATATCTCAATTAATTTAATCATAATATTACTATATACCTTAATTGCCAATAACATACACAATATAATACATAATATAGTATTAAAAATAATAATAATACATAATATAGTATTTGTATTAGTATACAAACTATTACAAATAACTCAAATAAATAACTACACTTAAAGAAAAAAAGTTATAATTTACTATAAAATCGTTTTATTTTTATTCATATTATATAGTCTCAATGTTTCATCTTTATATTCTAAACTGATAAAAATTTACCTTTCACAATTCTGTGCTTAAATTAATGTCACATATAGTGACAATAGTACAATACCATGTAATTATAAATAAAATGCGCAGTTGTAAAAATGATTTCACCCTTTCATATATCCCCCTAACATTTTTTTTTTGTTACACAAATTAGTTATTATATAGGTAATATCATACATGGCCTAAATTTTAAAATGGTAACAACACCTTTTTAATATCAATTGCGGGATGTTCACACTTACTACTTAACAATGTAAATCAAATTTTAATGTATTTTTTTTTTTATTAAAATGCCATTTCTCAATTATTTGAGTTTTCATTTGATATATTTAAAATGAATGTTTAATTATTTTAAGTTTATTTTGTATAAATATTATCGATAAGGAGGAACACAAAAAATGTATAATAGTTTATACTATACAACATGTTTTAAAATGTAAATGTCTAACTAACATTTTATTTTATTCATATATTATATTATATATATAAAGCTAGTATGTATATATTTTATTCATAGATGAAAAATTTTGTTAGTACATATATTATTCTATTGGCCATATAAAAATTAGTATTTTCCTACATTGTAAATTATTGTTATGTTAATTAATTCACAAGTTATTGATAAAAATAAAATATTATAAAGTATAGTATATTATTTTTATTTATAGTAAAATATCCAACATTTTGGTCTAGTTATTTTTTTTTTTGTCAAGTAGCAAATAAGGGTTGATCTCGTATTAGGGGCTAACCCTATGATTTAATTGTGAAAAAAACATTTGCATGTTTCAATTGCATTTGATTATGACAAACCATATAAAGGATATGGCTCATCTGACTGGATTCATCCCCATACCTGACGGCTGTCACACCTTTGAGTCAATTTGTCATGCATTTATTTTTCACAAATCGGATAGGGGACTGGCTATCAGACTTCATTGTTCTATTTTTGTCTATTGTCAGTTTTGAACAATATGATGTAAAACATCCGTTGAAGCGTTTTTTTATTCATATTATTATGCATAATAAATAGAGTTCCGAATAGAATACTTCATTTATCAACGAGTTTAAAAAAATTAGGCCTCCCCTGTAGGGGTGTAATTATTCAAAAACTGTTGTATGACTAATATTAATATAGAATAAATGCAGAGAACAACAATTTACCAAACCATTTTGAATCAGTGAAGTACAAAAATTGTAATTACTGGTTTAATAGTCTGATACATTTTAAGATTTAGTCAGATTGAAATATGTCAGTATATTACATACCTACCCATATTCACAATTAATAGTGTAAAGAATTGAGATTGACATTTTAGTGTGCATAAATAGGTATTCAGAGTGGACATGATAATATTATGGTTCAATAAACTTATTTTACTACAGAAAAAATCTTTAATATTATACTTATGAGTTTATGACTGTCCAAAATAACTTTACAACCATGTATGTATTTTATTATACTTATTTACCTACTTTTCAAATCCTAAAACGGTTTGTTGTAATTTTTGGAACTTCGTAGAGTAAAATTATTATATTTCCCCCTTTAATATGAAGGAAAAAAAACGTCACAATCCATTCACATACAAAAACGGTAGTAGGCATTTCACACATCACCGAATCGCCATACAATTTAAAAATAAACATTTATATAACAGATTTGCCATATACCTAGGTGACAATTAATGTTATTACCGAAATCGTTGGTGTGTGTTAAAATACCCATAAGGGATATATTATTATGAAAAGGTGGCCAAAAAGAACGTAAAAAAATTACATCACGATAATGAAGTCCATATGCATACAAAATAACATGATAAATAACATCGGACGGAAATCGATCATTTGCTCCACGAACCGGAAGGACCCCTTGTTTCGGTAACGTCTATTGTTTTCTTTTACATAAAGGATGATCCCCTACACGGAACAGGAGAAATAAAAGGATGAGCCACGTGTAAAACAGCAACAAAGTCAAAACTGTATGCCTATAACGGATAAGTAGCTGGAGTTCAAATTAATTTCGGTTACACATCAGCAAGTTTATACAAGACGATATTTTTTAAAACTATATTATTAAACAACATAAGGTAGTTTAATGTTTAAAAACTGTTAACCCCAGATTAATTATGTTTTAACTTAAGAACTAGTAGGTATATTCGATTATTGATTGTTCAACATGATAACTAAACAAATAGACAAAATATTAAAGCATACAATTGTATATAGTATTTTAGATTTCTAGCATTGTTTGAAAAAATTTTTCGAAACATAGGAATGATCTAAAACAATGCTTGTTTGTGATACCTGTATATTTTTTAAAATCAATAAAATTTAAATATATACCTGTGTTTATATTGAACTGAAATTTACAAAGTATACAATTTGTATTAACATATTGTAAAGAGAAATGGAGAACCACAGCAAAATGTAATAGAATATTATTATATAATAATTTATTGAAAATTCATATTAATTAGATATTCACTATCCGAATTTTAATATGGCTACTGAAGGAACAAAATATAAATATTTAAAATAATACATTTTTGTCATTAATTGTTTGTATATAATATATATATTAATCTTAGTACTCATAGTTAATAACTTATTATATTATTTAATTATAAAATATTTCATGTACTTGCATTGTAATTTAAAGAATTTAAATATAATTAGATATTTTATTGTATGTTTTAAACTCATAGAACTTCACACGAACTTGTTCTTATCATTACTTTTCTTAAATAAATAAAAAAATAAATATTAAAATAAAATTATGCCTAAAACTGATTTATTATTGCACTTAAGTAAATTTTATTTTATATTATAACTTTTCTAATAGTTATAATTTATAGTTATTATATTAATAATATCTAAAAAATGAGAAAATTAACGAATCAATTATTTATCGTATTTTTTACCAACATATTATTTAAGCTAAAACTAAACTATAGTGATTTTATAAAATATTTATATTTATTTATAGTTACACTTTATCTATCAAAAAACTAATTTAATAGCCTAAAAACTAAACTACCAATTTAAAAAAACCTATTAAAATCAACATACCGTGTATACAGTTTTGTTAAAAATTTGTCAATTCAAATTAAATTTATGTTTTTTAAAACATCACACCTTGAAAAACAACAAAGGCTCCACCTTTTGTCACTAACACAACCCTTTACTATGATCTTGACATCAAATTAATAGAGGCGCAATCTACATTTTAATTTGTAATTAGAATTTCAATTTTATAAATAAAGAAATGTTGCATTGAACTTGTTGAGTTTTTTAAATTATTAAATTAGAGATTATTAGAAATAATACACTCATCAAAGCTATAAAATGCAATAGTATAACAGTCACCTTATTTTAATTATAAAATGTAATTTAATAAAATTTATTTAAAATTTTAAAGCGCCGATAAATCTTTATGTATAATACATACAGTCAGTTGTGTAACTTATATGAAATTAAAATAAAATTTAAAAGATAGATACTATAATGTATACATTCTAAATAATTCGTAAAATTTAATAAAATGTAAAATAATTGACAAGTTATAATTATTTATACATTTAAAAAAATTCCATTATGATGAATGATAATTAAAAAAGTTGTTAACTACGACTTTACGAGTATGTTTCCAAATAAGATAAGTCGTTTTAATTATTTCTAAAAATTGATAACTTCTTAGTATTTAATATATTATATAACTTTGTATAGTTGGATAGATGTATTTAACCATGGTCTATGATGACATTTTATCTTTCCGTGTGCCTATGTTGTTTGTTTAAAATGCAATTAAAATTACTGATTCGTTTTTGCATTTTACTAGCTTCCAAAGTTTAATATAAAACATTTTTAACTAAAACTTTCTAATTACTACTTTAAATTTAAAATACTTAAGATACCCATATAACATATAGGTGCCTACATAGGCAAAATAGTACCATAGGTTAAAAAATGTAAATATTTTGTTATTAATAATCTAAGTTTCATAAAGTTAAAAACAATAATACAATAATTAAAATAATAAAATAAATTGAACTATACTGGGTGGGGTATGATATTGCTTTTTACTTGTAACTTAGGATCTTTTAAATAGTCGAAAACTTCAAATACTTTGCGGAATGAAGATTATTTGTTTTTTTTTTATGATTTTAATAACCAATACTACAATTTACAAGTATTATGAGTATATTTTTAATTTTACTATAAAACGTATTTGACTTTATTGATAAAACCTTTCATCCATAAATCATATTATACTAATTATACATGAATATGATAAGAGTTTTTATCCAGCGCATTCGTGTCAAGTTATTCGATTAATCTAAATAACTAAATCTGTTGAATTATTATTAGATGTATACTAGTTTACTAGTTTACTTATTGTTTATATTCACCATTAAGGTGTCAACTATCAACTATCAAGTTACCTAATCAGCTTAATTAACATTAAGAAATTATTCATTTTCATTATTTATGCATATTATGATGCTACTTGTATGTAATATTATAAGTTTGAAAATTTTTTATTATTATTTATTTATTTATTTTTTTTTGGGGGGGGGGGGGGGGGGGGGGGATTATAAGTACAACTGAACAGTATACTTTTCTCAATAATTAAAAAATATAAAAAAATTAGGGAAGAATTGGAATTTATAAGGAAAATCAGCTTTTGACAAGATTGATGTTATTTGTTATAATTCAAAAACCAATATCATAGATAGGTATTTGAAATTTTCACGAAATTTTTTTTTTACTAAATTTGTCAAAATAATGAAAATTTGCAAATTATTTTATAGTTGAAAATGTATATAATTTTTTATATTAATACCATAAATTCAAAAATTCAGTACAAGGTACTTTTAATTTGTTTTATACAAGTACGAATTTAAAAAAAAAGGTGAAGTCATACATTCTTTTATAAGTAATTGAACTTTGAATTTATTAAGTGAACATTATTTTAGTATATTAGTTTTTAAGTTATTTGAGTGATTATAAAAGTTTAAAATAACTTTCAATAAAAAACATTTCATCAAAATAAAAGCATTAATGTAAATTGCTAAGTTGTTATTTGGATGAATATTTTATACTTAATAGTTTTAAACATAGATTGGGTTGAAATTTTCTAAAATTCATAAAGTTCTAACCAAGCTATTTTTAATACATATTTCAAAAATTATTTTAATCTTTAGCATTTTTTATCATGAAATAGTCATTAAATTCCGGAAACAGTTAGTACTAACTACTGACTACACCAATGTATGAAATAAAACATTTTTTATCACGTGATCGTATTACTAAGAAATTATATGTAATAATGTATATTATAGGGTTAGGACGAAATCGTTTATTAATGTGTTTTGTCATTATTGTAATAGTTGGACTAAATCAAAAGTAGGTATGAGTGTAAAAAACATGAAAATACTTACAGGCACATACATATTTTAAATAATAATTTTTTAAAAATGCTTAAATATCGAATTTTCATTACAAATATATTATTCATATGAAATTGTTCAAAATGTTTGTTAATAACTACAGTTATGACTGAAATAAACTTGTTTTATATTCAATGTCTTATTATTATATTATACGCTTTTTGCGATGAGATATTTAAATTAATTAAGTCATTAATTAATTCGCGAGGAGCGAATTTCATACTTAACTAAATGTATAATACAACATGATGGTAATGAATAGTATTATAGGGAAAAAATATTAGTTTACCAATCTTCGGTAAAGATTGTGATATTTTTTCCCTAGAATACTATTCATTACCATGTTCTATTATACGTTTAGTTAGGTATAAAATTTGCTCCTCGCGAGATTGACTTAATCAATTCAAAGTGTAAACATCTCATCGGGAAAAAGGCGTATAATATAATAACAAGACATTGAATATAAAAAAAGTTAATTTAAGTAGTTATTAACATAAATTTAAGAACATTTTTTATGTGTTATTTACCTTGGATTTACAATGCCCATAAAAAAATATTATTCATAGGTACCTACTTGAAACTTTTTAAGTATATTACTATCTGAGTGCATGGCAGTGCACCGGTCAAGTTCCAGTAATTCCTGTGTATCTTTACACGAACAGCTTCAGCCGGTTTTTTTTAACCTTCATATCTCTGTTTTTTTCTTAAGATGGACTTTAAAACACGAATTAAGCCTAAGTAGTTTAGAATATTGTAAACAATCTAGCCTTTAATACTATGCCTTTTCAAAAGGGGAAGACTTCAAAGTTTGAATTTTTGCTATTGACTCACTGATCATCAAAATTATAAGGTACTTCTCGTATAAGTAGAAACGTGAAATTTGGCAAAAAGATAGGTCTTATAGTATAAAGTAAAGAATCTATAAATCACAATTTTTTAAAATTCATGCCGCTTTAGGGAAAGTATGTGTAGTTCAAAATGTACGAAGGGACATTGAATCGACGACCGCGTCACGCATAGATCAAAAACTGATAGCTAGATATTACATACATATTATTATTATTATTATTAAGTTAAAAAATATTTAGAAAGTTTTACGTAATATTAATAATATTAATTGTACATTTTATATTTAATAACAATCGCGAAACGCCGTCGAAAGGGCGTATATGTATTTCTATAATAATAATTATCATATTCTGAGCACACGACAGTTGTAGTATATTATTCCTAGATAGCAATAAGGGATGATATTCATCAAAAATCTAGCCATGAAAAAAAGCCTACAAAAAATCAACAATTAATGTCTTTTAATTGTATTGCTTATTTGCACTTGGCTAGTTTCAAAGAAAAATAACTAGTGGATGATTGAAATTAATTTCAGTTGTTGACAACGCCAAAAATACAAAATTAGAAACTATAGCCAAGTGATAAGCAATGATGTGTTCTTATTGCACATGAATGTAATTATGTATTTATAGGATATTGACTAAAAAAAGAACAGACTTGACCGCAATGTAGATATCACAATTTTGTTAGGCAGACGTTTTTAGGAAAGGGACCGGGACTTGGCCATTTTTTCACGGTTAGGCTTTTGTTGGATAATTTATTCACTCAATGACACTTTCAAATGCATTGTTTTCAGAAAAAAATAATTCAACCTACTGTATTACTAAAATAGTAAAATAGATTACTTTAAGAGTAATAATATCATAAAATATACTTAGCAATATAGGCTGACAGACCGTCTTCGTTCTGAATCATGTACAATGATTTTATATCATTGAATTCAGATTTTACACATCCATTACAGTGCCAAACTCAACACCTAACGTGCAACAGAACGGTATCCACTTTCCCACCCTTTGTTTGATTGTGTTTACAAAATGTAGTAGGTATAAAACGAATGTAAAGATAAGTTAGCGTAATAAACTGGACCAATTATTTGCATTTTATGAGTGCAACATTATTTAACTTTGAATTTGATATTCAACATAATATCTATTATGATTATAATTTTATATTCCATACCTGAACTCTGAAAGATCGTATCGATACTATATAGAGTTTATTTTGAAATACACTTCCTGTACTATATTTATATGAATAAATTAATATGGTTTATAATTTAAATTAAAAAAAACTTGAGAGTAGTTAATATAAATAATTACTATTTTTATGTTATTTTTAACAAATATAGACATGACTTGATTATCTTCAAAATAATTAACTGATCATGTAATTTTATTGATCTATGGATTTTTCCATAAAATTATAACTGAAACGCAAAATTAATATTAAAAATAATTCCAATTAAAACTTTTAAAACAAATTGTTTACAACCAAACTAAAACCAACAAATAATTATAATGGACTAACATTATGCAATCGCTGTTTAAATTTGTTTTATCAGACAAATAATACATATCATAGCTTAAAAAATGTCAGATGAACATTTCTATAAATAAAAACTTGCCATTTATATTATATCTCAACAAATACCTACATCACTATTAATAATGGTTGAATGGTTGACTATAACATAGTAATATGTAACTCAATATTCACTCAATACCCTTTTTATTTATAAAATTACCTAATTAAATCTGCTCCTCCTCCAAACATGTTGGTAATATGTTCTTAGGTTTTTATACGATATAATACACAGTTTAGAATATTTTACCTTACATATTTTGCATTATCATTATTAAAATAACTATAATAGTTATGTCCATGTATATTGTACTTATTTACTAGTAAGTAGTTATTATTGGTTTTACAAAACCAAAAATAGTAAATGTTATTTACTATTTAAAAAATTTTTTACTAAATTTTTACTAAAATTTATTTCATTTTATTACTAGATATTGTGTGGTTATCATATTTTATTTACATTGAATTAATAAAATTTTCTACGATAATTTCGTAGGCGACGCGAACTTTTACTACACGCAATGCATTGCTAGGACTTTGTCACTTAGAGATAAATAATTCTCTAAAATATCGTACAAAATATCGGGGGATTGATCACATTAAAAAAAAAAAATACATAAAAGTTTCTTTTTTTAGGCTCTATAAAAACCCCCCGCCGAGCAACATATAGAACAATAATTTACGCTTTATATTTTCAATGACTTTTATTGGATTTAGCAATCCTTGACCATGACATCTTTATGTCTCTGCGCGGAAGTGTATTGGTATCGAGTTCAATCGGATAGGGGGACGAGACTATTGTATGGTGCGGTGTCATAAAAATGAAATAGAGTCAGTGAGAGAATGGAGTGGAGTGGGTAGGTATAATAGGCCAACATATTATATATTATACAGAGTGCACTGGTGAAAAGAAAGACATCAGTCATCAATTTTTGAACTGCACACCGGTTCGTACGTGTTCCGGTTGCCCGGTGAACAATTCAGTCAATCAGCGTTGCATTGTATTTGTTCTGAAAAACATTTATGCCCGGCGTGGCGGCCGTTCGAGAGTGTATTTCAAATATCAACAGAACGAAAAAAAAAAAATAATTTCTAACCCATTTAACTGCTACGATAGTTTTAATAGTTCCGCTTTTATATTATTATATGGAAATCAATTAAATTTTATTTTAAAATTACAATTTATTGCGATTAATGTGTGTATAGGTATAGCGTATATTATATTATCATCTTACCCTATTTTTACTTTACGACAGATGTCCGGTTTACGGTTAAATTGCAAATGTCACACCGCGTTCAAATGGCGTTTATATATAGATATATAATAGCTACACACGTGCAACAATGATCGATATTATTATATATTATTATTATTATCTACGCCCTTTTAGTTTTTACACATGATTCTATAGTTATGCTTTATAGATTGTAATGAGATTGTTAAAAATGATTTCAAAACAACTAAATTTTTTTTTAATTATCAGTAATGATCGCATTTAAAACAAAATTGAAAGTAATATTAATACTGTTGATTACAATATTTTTAAATACTTCTGTATGAATTTTTAAATATAATTGGCAATGTGTTAAAAAATACTTTTTATATGCTTTAAAAATAGGCATCTAAAGAACAGTGCTTGGGCATAAGTAAAGCTACAAATACTTAAGAAAATGTACTTAAATGCTCTTAAAATACTTATTAAGTTATATTATGATCGTGGAGTTTTTTTACAAGCACCCAATTGTATTAAAATCATTGGAGGTAAAACAGAAACGGTATTAAGATTTTTCCGTAATATAAATTAAATTAAATATAATATTGATAGCATTTATCAATAACAAAGTCGTGAGTTTTAAACATTACTATAATATACTATACTTACTTAAGTAATTTGATAAAAAATAATTATTTATTATGATATGCATATTATATAAAAATGTAATTATGTTTTTTAGGGTGGGGGTGGAAGGAGGGTTAAGGCTTTGACAACCAAGGTCATAAGTCTTTGGAACTGTGGAGTAGGGTTTTTAACACGTGCGTGTTGTGTGGCAAGGTTTTTATTACTACAAAACCAGGATGGTCACCCATCCGGGAACTAGTAGTAGCGGGCATTGCATACTCGTTTACTCTCAGTCGTAGAACATAACTGGTAGCAGCCAACCTGCCGCGCCAAGCCACAAATCATGTTTTAAATTACACAAATAGTATGTAGATATTAAAATTAGTATTCCAAAATGTTGAGTTGTGTTTCAAATAATTCAATAGGTACATGTATATTTTAAATCATAGTCAGATATTTTTCCCCTTTCTTTTGTTAAAACTGTCTGATAATACTTAACTCTTTTAACGTTTATAGGAACATTGAGTGTAAAAATGTGTTGTGTTGTATATAAAGAGTAATATAAAGTATTTTAGTATAAAACATACTTTATAGTTCATTTAATATTTGTATTTTTTTCGTTTCAAATTTGAATATTACCTATAATATTCTTAAAATAATAATTTTCAAAACTGATCTATGCATAATAATATAAATTTATTAATTATTTTATAACTTAATCAGATGTCTGATCTTGATAGTAAATATAATCAAAAATTGTTAAACATTATTTTTTAAATTAGTTAAAACACATAACGTAAAAATGTAATGATGCAGAATGTAGCAAATATGGAATATTCATTAAAAAATTGGTTTGATGAATGATGATTGAAAATAGAATATAAATTTTAAATAGAACTAAAATTTTCCAAACAATGTTTATTTAAAGTAAATTATGCTTAGACAACAAAAATAGTAAGTTATTTTAAAAAAAATATGATACATCCATTCAATTTTATTTTTTAATTACTAGTTACACGGAACTCAAGCGAATACTAGTTACACGGAACTCAAGCGAATACTAGTTATTCTCTCACTCATCACAGATGCACACTACACTGTTACGTTTTATGGAACACTGAGCAAATTTATCAAGAAAGACCTTTTCATATAAAGGTTTTTCTCTCTTATTTTTAATTTTAGTGAGCTCAGTGGTGGACGTAGTATTCTCAGTTCAACGTACAATAAATTCTTAATTCGAGGACCTCTGGGCAAATTCTTTTACAATTTGATCTAGATACCTACATCTATATGGCTATATATTATATTCTATAACATTTTATTACATAATCACAATATAGCTTGGAATGACTAATATTTTAATAATTGGATTGACTAAGCAAAATTATAATTAATTTGTTTTGTAAAATTATTAAGACATGAATATTCATAGAAATTTCATTAAAGTCTGTTAAATAAGGTTTTTAGCGTTAAGTATTAAGGTATTTGGTATATGCGTATATTATTAGTATAGTATATTTGAAAATGTTTAAACAAAAATTATGTATTATATGTATCGCTTATTATTTGTTAATATTTATAATAACTAGATAATCCACAAACCAAACGTTAATCATTTTTTAAAATCTTATAAAATCAGTTGACTAATAACTAAACCTTAACGTTTTTTAGTTGATATAGGTAACTATCAAAAATATAGGTTATTGTAGTTATCACAATTAAATCAGGGTACTTTAATAATTTTTATACTTAATAGCTATATGCTATATAGTCTTACAGATTTATTTATTATAGTATGCATGTTCTTAGTCTAATCAGTTTATTTCTTTATTGTACCTAAACAAATAAGGTTAATCATATTATTTTGAAAATACATTTGTTTAGACGTCAAAGTATATTGTTTTGCAAAATTGCAACATATGTAAATCAAATTATTAGAAAGTGCGCTTGAATAAGTAATAACCCATATATTTTGTAAAAGCATGAAAATATAACACTAAACGTCCACAGCGTAGAATATATTCATAGGACCACACTAATTGGACCCGTATAGCAATAATGAAATTTATTTTAATTGTCCAAAATGGCCTAAAATAAATTCATGAAATAAAATCCTCCACAGTGCATTAGGTTTTTTTAATTCTGGGTTGGCACATGTTTATAATAAAAAGCGTTTGAATATTTCATTTTTTCAAACTAGAAATTATGATAACTTATATTGAAGGACAGCACAGGGCTGCAAAATATTTTGTTGTTTGCTTTTTTCTATCTTAATAGCAAATCCAATAGGGAAACATTCATTTTTTTTTCATTAACAATTTTATAATATAAGCGTAGATACAAAATTATATTTAATATAAATTATAATGCATTTTTAAGCCAACTTATCTACACTATGTACTTGTGATGGTGTACCTGGGCAGTAATTCTAGTGGTTTTGGGAGAAATTAAAAAAAAACAATTTATTATGTTAAGTTAGGGTTACCTAATATACTAACTTATATTAAGAAATAATTGTGTATAATGCATAATGTACCCATAGGTCTAATGTTTATAAGTAAATATATAACTTGATGTATTTAAAAAAAATTTCTACACATAAATAAAACAAAAATATTGATTAGTGTAACGATTTTTAGTATAGAGTAGATTTTTTCATGCCTACAACTTGCAAGGATACGTTAAAACTATTTATATTTTATAAAATCCTAAAAATCGTTAAGCGATATAAAAATTTATATATAAGATTTTATCAACTTTACAAGCTACAACAATATAATAATTATGGATTCTGAAAAAAGCGATGTATAAATTGGTTTTACAATAATCTATTCATGTAATTAATGTGCGGGATCAAAAGTAAAAATTCCTAGTACTTTCCAAAACAATCGAGAAAAACAAAATAAATATATTTGAAACAATATGGGATACGCACAAAAACTAGTTTTAGACAAAATCAATTTTTTGTAATTCAAGATTGAATAAACGTATAGACTTAAATTATGTAATTTTCAATAAACTAAATTTATTAGCATTTTATAAACAAGTTTCAAAAACATATATAGAAACAATTTTTTTTAGATATTTGGAGTTCAAAATTTGACAATATTTGATAGTTAAACGAAAAAAAATAATCTTTCCTTAAATGGTTTTAATTATTTTGCTGTAATTTAAAAAAATAATCCATAGTCCGCAGGGGCTTGAAACATTTTGCCATTACATATAATATTAGTTTTTATACTCACAAAGTAATTTAAAAAATATTTAAACTAATTTTAAACTATCTATACCACTAGTCACTGGCTTTTTTATGTACACTACCGTTCTACTGTACACAGGTAATAACTTAAAATTGATAAAAATAATGTATTTATAAAATATAATAATAATAATGATATAATAGGTATATGCTCTTAATCGACTAAGAATTGGCCACACTAAACTCACACACGGACTTATGGCAAAGACAAATCTGCCCCTATGTCCAACATACAATATAAACTACTTCATCAAACGTATCATTGTCTATTGCCTAAACTTCAACGAAGCTAGGAAAGACTTCAACATCCCTAACAACTTTTACGATGCAATTGGTTCATTTTCAAACTATCAAAACATAATTTTATAACTAAAAAAAATTGAAATGTACAATAAACATATAATATAATGTAAAAATGTAATACTCTTGTTAAAGCTAATAACCTTTGTAGTTGATGCTTAACCAATAATAAAAAAAAAAAGAAGAAAGAAAATAGGTATATATGATATTTTTGGAAAAAAATAGTTAAACCAAACTTATTATTATGTATTAAAATATTTATCAAATATTGAAATTCATCATTAACACATTATTTATATACAAGGAATCACACAAAGAATATTATGTATATATATTTAACATATACAATAAGAATATACTAATATATTGCGCTGATTTAGAGGATGCGAAACAAGTGCTCGATCTCTGTACATTGTCCTCTTTTTCTTTATTTTTAATTCTAAATATCTATATACATTTTTTTTATAATAATTTGTAGTATTGCAAATGTTTATTGTTTATTTCGTTTCTCGTAAACTATTCAAACTGTATTTATTATTTTATTTTATTAATACAATTTAATAAATATTTAATTAGTTTGAACAAAGATTTTATGAAAAATGGTTGTATCTTAATTCTTAACGTGTAAAAATCTCATAAACAGACCTTAATATAAGACACCTATAATCTGTAAATTAATATGATGCTTTATATTATAAGTATGTATAGGAATAAGACTATATTTAAGAACAACATATTAAAAAATTGTTTGTTCTAATTTTTTTTTTAACATTTATGAAAATGTTTGTGTACATTTTAATTTATTTAATATAGATAATTATAATACGTATATATAAATTTACAGTTTTAATACAGTAAGTATTCATTTTTCGAATTTTAATGCATTTTTTAAATATTCATATTTTGAATATAACGACTGTTTTGATAATTAATGGTTATCCATAAATCATAATTATATTGAAAATTAAAATGAAACCGATAAGTTTGATATGTTAAAAAACAAATGTAAAATTATTACATACATGATCTAGAAGCATGTTTAAAAAGCAACTATATTATAATGTTCTTTATAAATAATTGTAAAAATTCAAAAATATTAAAATTATATAAAAACTTATTTGAGAAACTTAAAAAATATATAATTTTAGGTAGTTAATTAGAAAAGTGAATTGAGAAATATGGATTTCTAAATTCGAAAATGTTACCGTTATTGTGATCTACAAATATTGAAATTAGTTTTGGTGGAGAAGAATACACAACCTAAATATATCTTTATTATATTTTTTTTTTAATTAAGTTACTAATTAAAAATTCAATTTAATTTTTTTTGAATGATAAAATAAATAGGTACAAAAGCTATTGGATGAGTATATTTATTTATTTTAATTAAACGTTGAGATAAAAATAAACATTATTTTTTAAAGCATTTCTAAGAACTATTTCTATGCAACCTCAATAGCGTTATTTAACTATTTCTTACAAAAATAAAACAGTAAAAAAACGATAGATATAATACATAACGCATACCACATAAATATATATTAATCACTAAGTAACAAGAACAGTAAAATAATTTCACAAACTAATTACTTTAATATTGGAAATGGTATTTTGCATTAGATATATTATAGGCAGGTAAGTACATCATATACTGTATTTTCGTTATAAAAATATTATTTGAGTATAGATAGTTAGTTGATTCTTATGATTGATTGCTATTAGGTAATTTATTGTTTAGAAAAAAAGAAGATGAGATACCCACAATTATTATAAACGTTATGTTATTTCAATTTAATGATCAATAACGAATATTTGTTATAAGCTTAGTCAAACCATATTCTTATTAAGATGTGAACTGAGCTTAATAATAACATAATTATTAATTTAATTTCGTCAAAATTAACTATAATGAATTGATAATCTATACACTATACAATTTATATCTAAAGGCTTTCAATATATTACTATTTTAGTAGGCATTAGTGTTATTTTATTATATAAAAGAATATAATACCTATGTAAGTAAAAAATTGTCAGCCAATTTCTCTAATGTCAAGGCTTATCTTATTAATAATATATATATATATATATATACAGAGCTTATTTTAAGGATTTTTGTCAACTACGCATTTTGTTTAATTAAGCCTGTAACTTGCTATAGAACTATGATCTCAAAATATAATATAAAATTAGAGATAAAAATGATTATAGTTTCAGTTTTTCGGCATAGTAATTTAAAATTTAACCTGAAAAGTAAAAAATATATAATAAATATACAAGTTAAAAATATTTTATTTTAAAAAATGTTCTCTTCATTTTTGTTACAACGTAATATTTCATTACGATATCGAAAACAAAAATTGCATTAACTATTTAACTATAAAGATGATTAAACTGCATTTACATACTAAATGAAACACAAGTTATATCTATACTGCTAACTATATTAAAATATAAATGTACATTTTCCTTAAAACTATATACACGGGATATTGAGATGAATTAAACTATTTTGTATTAAACTACACATTGATGTTTAGCTATAATTTATTATTTCCATAAACTTATAAATATATAATATATCAATAATAAATTATAAAAAATCAATTACGCGCAAATTGATTATCAAGTGCGCATCTAACTTTTTCAAATACGCAACATCAGCCTAACTGCGCTTAAGAATAATTTTACTTTACAATACATTACTTTCAACTTTTAAAGTAGCGACTAACTGTTCTGAATTAAAACAAATTTGTAGTTGTATATAGGTAACTTCTGAATCTTTCTTAAACATAATATATTTTGTATACATCCTTGAAGTAAACTTAAATTTTGGAATAAAACAATTGTTAAAACTCGTATAAATAGTCACTGATTAAGAAATTAACAATGATTAGTACAATAAAAACGGATGAAATATTATTATATTATATTATTATTTATGGAAATGTGTCCTTTTCTGAAAAAACCACTTATTTAATATTTCACTAAATAATAAATGCGGAAATTAAGAATTTAATTTCAGAACTAATTTTATTATTCTCATAGCAGATTAATAAATTTATATAATATGTAGGTATTTAAATGTATGATGTATAATAATAATAATAATAATAATAATATTTTGTAATCTAAACGTATGGACACTGAACTGTAATGATATGACCATAAATACCCATGACCACTCCTTTTGCTTATTGTTTGCATAAAATCCGTTAATATAATATTCAAAGTGACTAGAATAAAATTCTAGTTTCGCCCTTTCATTGTCAACAAACCGAGGGTGCGTCCGAGCTGTTACTATTGTTAAGGTTTATGATTTATGCCTGAAAAATAATAATCATAAGTGTCGTGAGCAATCCAGTGGGGGTTTAATTACAAATACACTGTAATAATAGTATAAATACCGGGGAGAAATTTTTTATTTATGTATTTTTAATGCGAAGTGGGGCGGGCTGTTTGTTTTGTGACAGTCCAAACATAAGCAAAAGGGAATATTCTACGCACATTCCGGTTCCTGTTTTAACCTCATTAAAATTCGGACCATGGTAATCCTAAACTCACACAAAACTTAATGTGGGCATAATGGAAGTTGTCCTATGGAGTATATTATTTTACTGTACGACAATTTTTACTGAGATTTTTATTAACACTTTCCCAAGCAGTGTATATCCACTCGTCTTATATCTTACAATATGTTTTACTACTCTTAACTAATGTGTAATGTGTATAAATATTTTTTAATTTTAATAATTTTCTCTCGTTTTTTTTTTAATTTAGTTGATTTATTAATGATTTGTTTAATTAAAAAAAAAAAAAATGTTAATAATTTTCTAAGGTGGTGTAAACAATAAATTACATAGATAAAAAAATAAAATCATTATTTTATTTTGAAGTTTGAATATCAAAAATTATATATTTTCTATTTAATATACCTACTATATTATATAGTTCATGAATTATGTTAAAGCGCCTCCGCTTTGAGGCACTTTCTTCTATCTTAATTTTCAACTAAATTTAACTTAAGCTATTATTCAACAACAAACACGTTCTGACATATACTCGTATTTTTCTAAACAACTATCAGCTACATAATTTTAACTGAAATATTAACAGATGTTTGTTAAGCAAATTCAATATTATGATTTAACAAAATTACTGCAGATTGATTGATTTGCGTTGAAAGTAAAATAAATAGTAAAACAATCTGATTTTAACTAAACAGATAAATGGTAATTAATATAGCTACATTAAGACATGGTGTTTGAAATAATAAATGTATAATTATTATTTTAATAACCAATCTCTTAAAATATAAATAACAACTAAAAATAATTCTATTTCCAATAAATAAATATTATAATATACACAAATATATTCTTATAAAAAGTTGTTTAATTTAAGATTTTCAGAGGAGCGATGAACGTGTTGATTTCACAATAACATGCGATATTGTTTTTCTTTTATTATGCAGTGCTTTTAGCCTTTAGGAGTAGCAATCAATTTTTAATAAATACGTCGGGGAGTTAAAACTAAAAATTCCTTGTATTTTAATAATCAGGAAAAACTGAACAAAAATATTATAGAAAAATAGAAATATTTGCGAAACATCAGGTTTTAAAATAGTCAATATTCTTGTTTTCTATTAAAAAATTCAAAAAAAAAAAAAAATAGCTGTGTAAAAATTTAATATTTTTGTTAAGACATAATTTTCCAAATATTTTGACTCTTTTTATGCTATTTATAGTTATTTGAAGATTTCAATTTTTTTCAGCTATTTTTCAAACAGCTTAAAATTTTAATAAAGGTTTCCTCTTAAATTGTCTTATAGATACTAAAAAATATCAAAAATATAAAATGACAATTTCTTAATAAGCATTTAAACTTCATACATAAAATTTTGTCAAAATGTTTCAATTATTTTGAAGTGAGAATTAGATTTTAAATGAAGCGATGATGTGTGTTTTTATTTCAAACTTCAAAGTTATTTCTATTTGAAAATTAAATCTAGTTAGTTCTTAGGGTAGGGAGGGGGGACAAAAGAAAAAAAATTCAATCAACTTTTCTTAATAAGCAGGAGAAAAAATAAGGGAACAACAAGAATTTTTTTGTAAAACCAGTTTTCCAAAAAATCGATTTTCTTAAATAGTTTATAGCATATTATATAACATTTTGCATTTGTGATTTGCAAAATAAATTAATAAAAAAAAAATGGAATACAATAACAATAGAGTCAATTTTCTAAAGCTGTTTAGTAAACGATGTTTTTTGTAATGTTGTTACTATATAATGTACGTACAAATTTTTAGGCGTGCCTACCCTAGAACAGGCGACATAAAATTAATTGATCGTGAGAAAACATGGTTTTTCCTAAAAAGTCGCCATCACCTTCAGAGATTATCCTAACAATGATACATAAAAAAAATATACAAATTAACATTGCAATTGGCTATATTTATATCAACTGTCCAATGGATAAGTGAATCGAAAAAAATGCATGTGTGAGCCAATATTTTGTACAATATTTTGTAGTTGAATTCTGGGATGAAAAGTAGCCTACGATTCATCCCAGAGCCCAAACAATGTGTATGAAAAATTTGATATCAATTGGTCAACAACTGTGGATTTGCGTGTAGGATATCAAATTGGATTTGATTTTTTATAATTAATATTATTATAATGATCTTTTTATTAAAAATTAGTTCAACCATAAAATATTATAACAGTATAATAAATTACATATAGTTATATAAATAAATTATAAAATATCAGATATCCTTAGAAATAAAGGCTGACAAATTCTACTCAGTATCTCGTATGCAAATAATTAAATAATTATTGAATTCAAATTGAACACATTTGTTATGGTTCCGTTATTAAAAGACAATAATCATACTAACTCAACGATGAGGTAGACTTGAAAACAATATTATATATACAGCAAAGTGACGACTTACCCGATATTCATATAATTTATTTTACCACCTTACGGAAATTAATAACAGCGAGTTAATATTATTTTTATTTTTGATAAAACCTGAGTAGAAATTTAAGATTTAATTTTATGACAAAAAAGAATTACTGAAAGTCTATGAATTGATTAAATTTTATTTGGTGATATTCTTTAAAAATCAGAATGGACCACGCAGTTAAATCAAATTTAAATAAACAATGAACATCTTGATACTTGCATGTTCACAAATACCATAGTCCAAATAAACTGATTTTGAAAAAAATAAAGTATAAATCAAATAATAGTTATCTTAAAACATAACTACATAAGTATCAATTAAAACTACAAATTTTTCAATAAGGAAATTTTAGAACTCCACGAAACCTTACAATCAGTCAATAGAACAGTTTAAAACTTCAAAAAAATTGTTTAACGTTTTATTTTTACTTTTAATAAGATCTACGAATATGTTACTCGTGTATACATAAAGACTATTAACAATATATTGTTGTTATGAACTATTTAGATGGTTGACAAAAAAAAACTTGCATGTCGTCTATCATTGTCACCAGGTATCATTGTATCAATGTATTGATGGCGGAAGGGGATAAAATTGTTTGTACAATTTTTTTTAACTCCACTTCTTTGTTAATTTTCACATCCGAATCAAATGTAAAATACTGATTTTGATAAATGGCTTCTGAATCAGTGAGGATGAAATATAAAAAAAATGCAATGGCAAAATTGAACTTTTTATATAAGAGAAGGGTAATCGCTTAATTGTATGCTTTTATACATTTTTTTTTAGTTGTGATCGATTGTCCACAATTGTCGTTACAGTTTAATATGAATTAAAACTCGGTTAGTTTTTCACTATCATTATTATTGTTATTATTTATACATTTTTTTTCTTTTGATCTGACCCTTCAAAATTACTACAAAACTGGACCCTCCGATAACGTAGAGACGTAGAGTACCCTAATGGATTTTGAATTAATTCAGTTTTAGCACGTGGCTATATATACTGCAAGGGTATATTATTTGATTATTCATTCTATTGAACAATAATGAATTCATCATTATAATATTGTTAGGAAAATTCATAACACTACTATAGCATAAAAATATAATAAATTGTATCTACACGTGGTATATTATAATATATTATCATAGTCGGTCAAACATTATTTCAGCAACGTATATATATTATATGACAGAAACATAGGCACAGCAGATCACTAATAAATCGATAAACTCATTTTCACGCGTAATGTATCGTTATTAATTGATTATTAATTATTATACTTCACGAACTAAAACAATAAAAGACGGATTGGTGTAAAAATTGAAATTTTTAAATTAGTTAAATATATACTATTAGCTCATCGTAATAGACTGAAGTTAGATTAAGTTAGAACCCTAGTTAGAATAGACTAATATAGTAACTTACTCTTAGTGAGAATTGTAAATTGTTATAAATAAAAGACTGATATCACAGTTTAAGTTATTAAAAGGCCGCGATGGTATTAAACATAAAGGTATTGCGGCATAGATGCATAATGTAGCAGGCACCTACAATAAATTTAAATATTAAATATATATATAGCTCATCAATATTAAAAGGTTAGCAAGTGGGTACCGCCGTGCTATACAGTATGTGTCGAGTGGATCACTTTTATGGATGTGTTAAATTTGTATTCAATGATATAAATCATTGTATACAAAAAACGATTCTGAGCGAAGACGGTCTGTCAGCCTACATAACTTAGGGTATTTTAAGATATTATCGCTATTAAATAATTAATTTTACTATTAATAATACAATAAATTAAATTAATTTTTGTAGAAAACATTACATTTGAAAATTTAAGTAAGTGTATAAAATACGATAATAATATACTTTACAAGTTTCAACCACCCACAAAAATTATTTTTAAATTACAACGAAATAACTAACATCGTTATTTTTCATTTAAACATCTAATTTCGTCCAAATTTTAACTTAAAATGTCTATAAAAACAACCATAAAAATATATTTTGAGATTTTTTGGTTACACTATAAATTACTTACAAAAAGCCTTGTTTTAAATTTTCAATCCTTAGTTAGTGAACATTTTATCAATTTTTAACTACAAAACAATTTGCAAATGTTCAATGATGAATTTTGGTCAAATTTGAAGTTTAAATGCTTATAAAAAAAATTGTACCTATGTATTTCTATTATTATTTTTGATCTACTATTTAACAACTTATGAGAAATCTTATGTTAAATTTTCAAGAAATTTAACCCCACGAAATATTTTTTATCGATATTTAAAGAAAAATAATTTGAGAAACCAAAAATTTCTTGGGCCTATAATTAATTCAAAAATTGTCAAAATATTTTAAAAATTTTTTGATGTATAGAAAATGATAATTTAAACATTTGGTGAAATTTTCAAATGTCTAAGGTTATTTCTTTTTAAATTACATCAAAATAAGAAAATCGTTCTCGGAAAAAACAAGTGAATATCCAATGTCTAATTTCTAACGCTCATAAAAAATTAGTTTGACTTTCAGCTAAATTAATTTTTTTTAGAAGAGTAGAAAAGCTTTTAGAGATCCTTGTGTTAAATTTCCAAACTTAGATTTGAATAGAAAAATCTTTATGAATTTCCTAATCAAAAAGAACTGTAAAATGTCGTGATTTTTTCGTATTTTTTCGAAATTTCAACTTTAAACGCATATAAAAATATACTAGCGACTTACGCTCAATTTTTTTTTAATTTTCACTTACAAAAGTTATAAAGAACGTTGTATTACATTTTCAAGTTTTTTAACCAACTAAAAAAATTTTATCGGCAATAATAAAAAAAAAATAAAAAGAATACGAAAATGTATTATGCTTATTAAATAAGTCAAAAAAAAGTCAAAATATTTTGAAAATTTTATGGTGTATAGAAAATATTTATAAAAACATTCGGTGAAAATTTTATGTATCTACGATTATTTTTTTCTTTTGTTATACCAAAAATAAAAATCGACTTTGTCAAAATTTTGCTTTGCGAAAAAATTCTTGTTTTTCTTTAATTATTTTTTTGTTTTTCCGAAGCGTTTAAAAACTATTGGTAATTTTTTACTTATGATCTCTTAAAGTACCAACTAGATTCACTTTCCTATCAGTTAAGATGCTGATGAAGAAAATCAGAGCACTTTTATTGCCCTAAAACGTGATGACAGGCAAAAAAAACAGAATATTTTAAAATCAATATACTCATCCCTCCGCTCAGAATCTAAAATATACATTCTCATTTATTATTCATTCATATTTATACGTATTATCTTTGATTGCAAAATAAGACAATATTAACTTGGAATATCATATACCTCGTACTTACATACTGCCTTTTTTTTTTTTTTACCTAGAATGGTTCTTTTTTTTAAAAAACAATTTAGGAGTGAGTAAACCTTCATTGTTGTACAACTATATAATACAACTATTATGAATAACTATTTTATAGACGTTATCCTAAATCTTTGTTGAGTACTCAATTGTTTGGTTTCTCCTGTCTATATTTGATTACTTGCTGCTGCGTGTACAAACATCTCCTTGAAAACGAAAAAAAAATAATACTTCCTCTGATTGGCAATGGCTTTACAAAAGAAGTAAGCCCTTAAGGGTTTCACTCCTCAATTCGCGTTTCATCAAATAAAACCACGTTTCATCGTCTAAATTAAAAACGTGATTTACTATGTCACGTTTGTATTATATGAGTTTTGTTTAGATAATTTTTATTCAATATTTTTTTTGTTCTTTTTTTCAAGTACAACTTGAACTGAAAAAATTAATAAACCTAAAAATGAACTTCCTAAAAAAATTTTAATATTCGATATCCAATTCAAGAGAAAAAATAGTTGTATTCGTGAGGGAGATTTTTATTGTTGTCCATTCGCCTCTACCAATCCAGTCTGTTAAAGAAATGTTCTATTGTTATAGTAGCCGCCGGGGGAATATTTTGAATAATGCGAAAAAAAATGTGTAAACCCCTTTTTTGGGGGAAGCAAAATACTGCAACAAAGAATCAACACTCTCGAGTGGTTTTCGGTCGCGCATCAGTTGACCTCTATTATTATATTGTGACATAAAACGCGTGTGTGGTTCGAAAATAATAAGAGTAATATTAAAATTTTAACGGTTAATAACATAATACAAATAAAAAATAACAAATTACACATAAATAATTAAATACATCATAAATTTAAGTTTTTTGTTCATTGGTTAAAATATTATGATTTACAAGTAAAACATAATGATATTATTTGTATCTTAATGTATTCGCGTGGGAATGAGAATGACCAAAATAACTACTAAAAATAATTGTATAAACAACATTTATAAACATTTGTTTCTAGTATTGTACATTTGTGCTTTGTAATTAAAATATATTAATATATGTTAATGTTATAAACGTTTTATAACAATGTTACTAAGTATTGCAATCAGAAAACACAGTTCGCCTTCACTATAACATTTATTTAACAAAATGTCAAAAAGTATAAAGTTTGTAATTATATATAATATTTTTAGTAGAAATAAATCTATAGAGTCAATACCTACATCTTATAACGTTGTTTTTTTTTTTTTTTTTTTTGTAATCGCAACTGCAGAAGGAATCAAATATATATATATATATATATATAATATTATCTTAATAATACTTTAGTAATTGGGGAAATTGTTTGAACAATTTAACATTTATAATATAGAATAGAGCTCTACCGGCATCTATAATATACTATAATATATATACAATTTTTTTCTATTTCAACTAGTTTCGAGACGTTAAATTGTTTTTAATGAATTATAACTTACAGCAATTATTTATGAACATTCGTTAAGTTATCATTGTGTTCATTCACTATTCATCATAGCTATTTGTGCCATTACTTGAGATTATACGAACAATTATCTATAGAAACTAATCAATATTACGATTTACCTTTAGTTAGTTACTTTACTTAAATAAAATAAAAACACATAATAATAATCACTTAGGTACTTATTATAAATTTAATAAAAATAAATGATAATTGTAGATGAATATAGAAGTATTTAATAGTATCGTCATTGTGTTATGTTTAAATTTGGTAAATTTTTTAAATTAATTTAATATTAAACTGGTTTTATTCGACGTTTTGATAATATTCTATTTAGTTC
The DNA here is from genome assembly GCA_014851325.1 of Pentalonia nigronervosa. Lineage (NCBI taxonomy): Eukaryota > Metazoa > Arthropoda > Insecta > Hemiptera > Aphididae > Pentalonia > Pentalonia nigronervosa. The sequence goes on along the minus strand of JACXSJ010001217.1, from coordinate 50,973 downwards.
ATTTAATAATATATATTTTACTGAAAATATTTTTAATATGTACGTTGTTATTACCATTTAAAAAATTATAAAATATATCAATGAAATGCAAGTTTTGCTATTTTTTTTTTTTTATTTATATAAGATAAGTCCTATATCAAGGCTATGTTGAAGAAAATCTTATTTAAAAAAATATAAAATATGTTGAATAACTATAACATATATATGAAATGCAGAAACGCAATGGTATATGTTAAAAAATATGAATACTATATAAATATGTATAAATATGTGCATATATTTATTCTTACATAAAATTTATTTGCATAAAATATTTTTCAAATTAACTGAATTTACTTTTTAAAGATAACTGAATAACTTGGTGGGAAGCATTAAACATGTATTGTTATTTTAACACTTAAAAACATTGTACTAAATATTACAGGGTTCAAAAAAACATTTATAAATTCAATTCTTTGAATTTTAAAATCTTGATTACAAAAACGACTAATATATAAAAAAAATCTATTTTTACAACATAATATAAAAGGTGAGTCATATATTTTTTAAATCTAAATCTATAAGCCAGTTTATATAAATTATATTATAATTTTTTTTTTTTAATAATGAAATTTAATTATTTTAATTTTCAAAGATAATTTAACATTTTTGTTATTTTAATTACAGTTTTATTATATAATAAAAGTGTTGTGTGATTTTAACACACTTAAGATGTTGTTTAAAGTCTTAAAGTTCAACAAAATTCATCAAAATCTCGAAAATAGGCAATTTATTTTGTAGTTAAAAACGTATAAAATATTAAATTGTTTAGCCATGGATTAAAAATTTAAAACAAAGTTTCTTATAAGTAGTTCATACTGTAACCAAAAAATCTTAAAAGAATAAAATTACAATTTTTTTTTTTTTAGATATTTTAAGTTTAAATTTGGATGAAATTAGATAGTTATTTATACGAAGAAAACCAATTTTAGTTATTTTGTTGTAATTTAAAAATATTATTCGTAAGAACTTAAAAAATATTTTAAACATATAGTTTGTAAATTCTTATATTTTAAACACACAACGACGTTTTGAAATGCAATTAATAAATAAATTACTTTAATAGCAATAATATCTTTATAAAATCACTTAGTAATATAGTAATATAGGCTGACACACCGTCTCCGCTCAGAATCGTTTTTCGTATACAATGACTTTTTGTCATTAAATTTAAATTTAATAAATCCATTACAGTGACCTACTCGACACCATTTACTGTACAACAGAGCAGTATGCACTTGACGACCTTTTTTTCAAAATGTTTCTATTAAAATATGTGTAAATAGGGAGGTACGTATAACCTTAAAACCTCAAAAACTTCCAAAATATGAAAAATAAAATGTTCTACGTAAATGTGTCGAATGAAATTATATTATGATACAAATGTAGGTACCTATATGGAATAATTGGATGTGGAGTGCTGCAGCAATACTGTTATGGTCAGAAGAAAAAAAAATATGAAAAAGTCATCATAAACATCCCGACCTCAACATAATAATATATAATGTCTTAGTAAAAATAAATAATATTACGATTTGTTATACTTAATGTCCTGAAATCCTTAAAATATGCATGCATTTATGCTTTAAATAATCATTAAATATGCATTTAAAAAAAATTCACAGTATTTAATAAAATCTTTTTATTTTGATATCTAGATAACATTTACACAATTACAATTAGTATTACCTATATAAAATTGTTTTTTTAATTATCGGGTATCGCGTGTGCGATGTACCAACAATGCGAGTGATCGGCGATGATAACACAAACACTAATTTCATAAAAATAAAACCATCAAAATAATATCTTTTTTTTGTAAAACTCAAACCTTTATATCAAAAATGGTCAAATATGTAAAATGTGCAACCATAAGTGTTGAATTTTATATTCAACACTAAGTTTTATACTCGTATTGTTGTGAAACAAATTTCTATACTACATAGCTATGTTTCGAACGATTGTTGAGAAACATGCAAACCCCTAGAAGTCCTCAGCCCTAAGCACTGACACTGCACATTATCATTTAAATAATTTATTTTGTCGCCGGCCGACTGACCTGTTGGCTAACGTGACCGTGGCCGCCCTCCTCGGCGGTTCGTTCCTGTACCTGGGCCTGTGCCCTTCGGACAGGTACCGGTACAGCCTGGACTGTTGGTCGTCCCTGAGCTCCAGCTCCAGGTTCAGGTCCAGGTCCCAGTCCAGTGCGTCCGGTGGATCGCCGCCGTCGGTGAAGTCGCGGCGCCGCATCCCGCGCACCTGTTGTCCCCCACACGCCCGGACACGCCGCGGCCCGCGGGCGGATCGCGCGGTGCCCAACGCCGCCGGTCAGCGACGGTACGTCGTCGCGGCCGTGTTTTTCCGTGTGGAGCCGGTGCCGTGTATGCGCGCGTGTCGCCGGTCCCGATGCCACTGGTGGCGGCGGCGCGCCAAATAAATAAGGCCCTGGGCTACGGTACCTACGTACATCGCGCGCCGTCGCCCCGGCAACCGCGTATCGGCCGTAAGTCTACGACAAACGTTATAAAATGTAATAGCAAATATAGTTTACGTGTTGCGCCCGAAATAAGCGTCTCGGCGGTGACTGGACGATGCGACTCCATGCCGATATATTGTTTATGTATACGTCGCAAGTAATACAGACTTGTCGTTTATTGCTGCTGTTGTTGTTGTTGTTGTTGTTTACAGTAGTTGTCGTCGACTATTGTCTTGCATGTCCAGTTAAGTGCATGCAATGCTCGAATTGGGCAAAAAATTAGAAGGGGGATGCTAAAGTGTCAAAAAAAAAAAAAAATGTTCGTAATTGATTATTAAATGTCTTATTGATTGGAATATAATTAGAAGGGGTACGCATAAATATCTTTTAAAAAGAAGAGACACTCCGTCACGCATAAATATCTTTTAAAAAGAAGAGACACTCCGTCTTCCTGCGTTCCCCCTCAATTCAACTACTGAGTACATGTTGTATCATATAATACGTAAGAATACCTACATATTTCGTACATCAAATAAATTAAAAATGCGTTAGGAAAAAATTATTTCGAAGACACTTCAAATACGTCTTTGTGATTTTAAACTTAAAAATACAAAAAAAAAAATGGTAATACCTGTTGACTTGTTGTTTTGATTTGATTAAAATATATATATACTCAAAAGAATACCGACTCTACGGAAGACAAGTATAAGTGCTTAATTAAAAGTATTTAAAGAAAATTCTAACGTCTATTTAAATACTTATTTTAAAAATATATTAAAATAAACGTTCACTCGAATAAAAATACCATATCGCGTATATTGTACAATTGTAGACTAAAATAACATAAAATATAAATTAAAAAAAGTCGACAAGTGAGTACCGCACTGCTGTACAGTATAAGTATATCGAGTGGGTCACTTTTATAAATGTGATAAATTTGTATTCAATAATAAAAATCATTGTATACGAAAAATGATGCGAGGTTGGACTATCGGCCTACATAAAATTGTTCCTATTTTAAGATATTATTGCTATTAATAATACAGTAGGTTGAATTCATTTTACTGAAAACATTGCATTTAAAAAATTAATCAAGTGCATACAATATAATAATATACTTTAAAAGTTTCAATAACCGTCAAAAAATATTTTTAAATTACAACAAAATAAATAACATCATTATTTTACATTTAAATATCTAATTTTGTCCAAATTTGAACGTAAAATTTCTATAAAAAATTATTTATTTTATACATTTTTTAAATTTTTTGGTTACACTTTTAATTATTTACGAAAAATTTTGTTTTAAATTTTTAATCCTTGGCTATAAAAACTGATCATTTTATAAATTTTTAGCTCTAAAACAATTTGCAAATATTCAATGATGAATTTCGGTCAAAATTTGAAGTTTAAATACTTATAAAAAAATTGTGCCTATGTATTTGTATTATTTTTGATCTCCTATTTAACAACTTATTTGATGTATAGAAAATGATAATTTAAACATTTGATGAAATTTTCAAATGTCTAAGGTTATTTCTTTTTAAATTACATCAAAATAAGAAAATCGTTCTCGGAAAAAACAAGTGAATATCCAATGTCTAATTTCAAACGCTGATAAAAAATTAGTTTGACTTTCCGCTAAATTAATTTTTTTTAAAAAAGTAGAAAAACTTTTAGAGATCCTTGTGTTAAATTTCCAAACTTAGATTTGAATAGAGAAATCTTTATGAATTTCTTAATCAAAAAAAACTGCAAAATTTCGTGATTTTTTCGTATTTTTTCGAAATTTCAACTTTAGACGCGTATAAAAATATACTAGAGACTTACGCTCAATTTTTTAATTTTCACTTACAAAAAGTGATAAAGATTTTCAAGTTTTTTAACCGACTGAAAAAATTTTATCATCAATAATAAAAAAAATAATAATAAGAACCCGATGCTTCTAAATAGCTCAAAAAAAGTCAAAATATTTTGAAAAATTTTATGGTGTATATAAAATGTTTATATAAACATTCGGTGAAAATTTCATGGATCTACGATTATTTTTTCTTTTGTTACACTAAAAATAAAAATCGACTTGTTAAAATTTTACTTTGCGAAAAAATTCCCGTTTTTCCTTAAGTGTTTTTTTGTTTTTCCCGGAGCGTTTAAAAACTATTGGGAAACTATTTACTTATGACCTCCCAAAGTACCAACTAGATTCACTTTTCTATCAGAAAAGTTGCTGATGAATAAAATCAAAGCACTTTTACTGCCCTAAAATGTAATGACGGACACAAAAAAAACACAACATTGTAAAATCAATACATTTATCGCTTAGCTCAGAATCTAAAAACTAGTCCCATGCTAATAGGAATTATCAACTACCGGATGAACATATTATAATATATTAAAAATATTACGAAAAGATATTACGATAACCACGATTTTTTGTTAAGGATTTTTAATATTATTTAAGTGACTTTTTATACGATTTGCACGTAAACAAATTGTATTATTATGGTGCATGTCGTAGCCCATATCAATGATTTTGTTGGCATTATCGCGATCAGCACATTGCCAATAAAATCCAGCACAGTAATTTAATCACTCAAAAATACAAATCCTATTTATATAATGTGATATAGATAGCGTTTTCAAAAAGAATATTGAAAGTGAGAATATTCAATGGAAATAGTATTCGACAATTCTCTACCACAAGCCCACAAATGCGATGTAAATTTATTTATATAAACCAACATTACGCTTTACGTATGCGTATCTACTGCATAAAGCAAAAATATAGGCATTAAAATTTAAAATATATTTATTTATAACAGAGATAATAATTATTTAGAAGCGGATTTAAATGCAAAATAATTTTTTTTTCTGAATGTCTTAAACATTGCTTTCCAAATACAAGATTATTTTTATATTTCAGACTATTTGAAAATTAATTTTAGATTCTAAACGGAGCGATAAGTGTATTGATTTTACAATGTGTGTTTTTTTCTGTCTGTAGATATTATTATTTCTACCAGAAAAATACTTAGATTTTCTTCACAGCATCTTTTATGGTAGGAAAGTGAATCTTATTACTACTTTTGAAAGGTAAGTTTTGAAAATTCCTAATAAATTTCAAAAACGTCGGGAAAAACAAATGAAAAAAAAATTAAGGAAAAACAGACCGTTTTCGCTCATAATCGTTTTTCGTACACAATGATTTTATATCATTAAGTTCAAATTTAACACATCCATTATAGAGATCCACTCGACACCTACTGTCCTGCAGAGCGGTACCCACTAACCGACCTTTTTCTACTTTGCACTGTATTTTATTTATTTCAATTGCATTTTTTAAATCGATTAAATTTTTGGTATATTTTATAAGACTGAATAAAATGTAATAAATGTTTAGTGTAGGTAGTTAACAACACTAATATAAATAAAATAAAATAAAATAGGTGTTAATTATTTTGATTAAAAATATTCACTTTTCCCGACTGTTACGTGGCCGTATAGGTAATGCTATTAAAACGATGATGTACGGTATATAAGGGACAGATTAATACCAAACAGGAGAATATAATAGGATTTTGATTTTAATATTAGACAAAGCAATTGGTACAACCAAATACAATTTAACGTACCTAGGTATATTGAAATAAAATGTTAATATAATATTTTTTACTTCGCCGATGACTTGATAGCAACTCGCAGAGCAAGCAATGTAACGAGACTACTTCGGCATTCTTATATTAAATTGAATAGGACGAAGAATTATTTTTATACATTTTGTCAAGTTGTCCAAAATAGTTATACCTTTATGGCAGAGTTCTCCGTCACAATACAGAACGAATGTGACACAGCATTGTGACACACGCGTCAATCTCATTTGAAAACTGACTATACCAAAGAGGTTTGTATCATCACAAAACACTCGTTAACGGTATAAAGAATCTAAATAATTGATAATAATATGATTTTTAAATATGTATACTTAAAAACTCCAAAAATGAGGATTTGAATTAATTTATTATTGAAGGAAAAAATGTGGATTTGCATAATATGCTTTCGTAAAAATTGTAAGTAAAATGTTATTTATCATGATGGATAGGAATAGTTACTATCATATTATTAAATATTATATATCAGATACATTATATTTGGACATAAAATACAAATAGATAAACAATTTTCTAAACCTACCATTTTTTCAACTACTCTATCAATGATAAAACCCATCACTAGCTGTACCTTGAGATTATTGGTTTTTACTTTTTAATTCTTTTATATTGATGTACGATATATAATATATTCTTATATTGTATGGTACTGTTAACACAGATGTCTACATTTTATTTCAATACCATTATTTTTTAATAACAAAACATTGCGTTCCCATTGTGTTATATTTTCTTACCAATATTTATTCATTATTAATAAGTATATTTTTGAATAAACTGATTTAGATAATAAATTGTATTTCTCGTTTATTTAAATTTCAAACGGTGTTTGTCCGTAACATATTTTCTATGTATTCAATTCTGATAAATATCTGTTTGGAAGTATGTATTTTTAATTATTACATTTCCAATCGATGTCTGTTCTTAAAAATTTGTTTTCAATTTATTATATTTTCAAAACGATGTGGATTCTAAATAATGTTTTTCGTTCATTCACTTTTCCGACCGTAATTATTCCTATTAATGCATTTTCCATTAATTAATTTTCCAAACAAAAATAGTTTCTAAACGCATTTTTTTTTATATAATTTAATTCCAAATAATAAAAATCATTACTAAGTCATTTCCAATTTTTTCAGTCCAAATAATAACGTTTCTAAAAAAAAAGTCATGGAATGGATGGTACCCTTTTACTAATGTAAGGCATTCATGATATTGGTTAAGCGTTTACGTTATCATCTAATTTACATCATTAGCGGTAACCATATGTACACGATTATAGGCTATAGACAATTAAACAGTAAAAAATTACAAATCAATCATAATGTAAATAATAATTTCTCCATCTCACATTACCTCGGGTTCCTTTTTTCTAATTTACAAATATTTTCCGCAATGTTTTGTGAGTAGGTGTAAGGTACATACGCTTCGACTACAAGGGTTAATACAATAACACTTAATAGCAGTTCACAATATATTATTGATTAAATTAGCATTTTTAATAGCGTTTCATTTTTATTAGCAATTGCCAATATGGCAATTAGTTCCCATTTAAAGAAAATTGAAAATGTTTCACCTTAACAAATATTTCGATACGACTTAAGAAAGCTATGCTGTATAAATACGTATCTACCTATTGTATTATGTATAATATAAAATAACACAATATTATAAATGCATCCCTAGACTAATTTGTAGGGAGGGAGGGCGAAAACAAAAGTTTTAAACTCAAGTCTACGTATCATTTTAAATTTATTTATTATAAAATGAATATTTATATTTATAAGTATGTTTCAATTAAACGTCGTTTCTCGTGTCTTCCACTTGATAACGCAAAACATGGCAAATATTTTACTCTGTTAATTTTAATATTATAGAGTGAACTAACCTATTTTAAGATTTAAAGGTAAAAATATTAATCCAGGGACCCTCGTTGGCTTTTTTTTTTTTGATAGCTGTATCCAACAACTTCCGCAAGCGAACGCTAACTTTGTCTAATATCTACTGACTGAAAATATTAAAATTATTATTATTTTTTAAGATATTATAATATAAGCAAGTATACCGTCGTTTATAATTTAAGTACCAAGTAGATGCTTTAGGGATTTTTTCTTAGATTCTACCAATTTTATTGCCTAAAAATTAAAACTACTGGTTTCCAAAGTTCAGACTTTTGGGGCAGACATTGGCTGTGACGAAGATGGTAAACATTATTTCGGCGAAAACTGCTCTCACGCCATTTCTCATCAGTCTTTGAAAATAAACAATACTAATAACCTGCCTACAAGTAGGTTTAAAGGCACCTTCCCAGCTCACCGTGATTTCTTGAAATATATTTTTCTAGAACTGCAATTGGTTGAACCGCGTGGTTATCTAATGGTTAACCATTTTTTTTATGCTAATATCTTACCTATACCGCTTATACCGTGTAGTTGATTTCTATCCTACTCGGACCGCGTGTTCACTACACAAATAAACAATATCACGTTTCGCGGCGAGCTGTGAAGGCGCCTCAAGATATTTTAAACCGCGTCTGACGTGTCTGTCAAAAATAACTAATTAATATATTGTCAATATTTTTATAATTATTATTATTTTTTTTTTTTACAGCCAAGACACGGATTACAACCAATTACATATCAGGGATCACCGAATGGCGGACAAATTTTGTCCGGCCCGCAAACAAAGAAAAAAAATATGTAAAAACCGATAATATTATAGACGTTTTCTGGTGTTATACTGTTGTAATTTATCATTTTTGTCCATTGATTTTTACCGACGATAACAGATATTAAACTGGTTGAAAAGTATAATATCTATGTCGCTCATATTATTATTTTTATTCGAATAGAATTTAGTGACCGTATCCCGATCACACGTGATCACGCCAATCCGTCAATATTATTACCGTTGGGCCGCTTAGACTTTTTTGAGATCGATTCAGGTCATCAACGAACGCCTTAAAATTATAATGAAGATGGCGTGCACTAATCATACTCACAACATGTGGTTCATGGTCTCGTAACCGTCCATTGTATACAGATTTCACTGTATCTGGAAATATAGTTTCATAAGGTGCACTAATATTTGGAAATCCGGAGACAAATCATCAGTAACGAATTACCGTCCAAACGAACATGCATATATGAATGTCCAATATTATAATTAAGTTATTAGACCTAATGTTCTACAGAGGACTAAAACATATATTACAACTAATGAGTAATGAGCGACATGGTTTTTGTAAATCTAAATCAACCGATACAAACATAGTTATGTCGTAACTTGTATTATTATCTAATAGACTTTGCAGCATCCAACAGTAGGAAGACCGTTTGAACTTTTGAAGTAATAATTTAGACTGATAAAAAAAAATTCTTTTAAATCCAACTTTTAATACCAGTTTTAGTTGATTTAACTCACAAAATTATGTAATAAATGGTCCTATAAAGCTGTATGTTAAAATCATGTAACAATACATTAATAATTTACAGACATAATCTAGTTTTTCCCACTTCATAATTTTGTCTGTCATTCATTCACAATGATTTTATAGGTACTATTCCATCAATTACAACTTATCATAATATCTAATTTTATATTCTGAACAAATTAAAAATAAATGTTTAAAAAAAAAGAAAACATATTGTAAAATACAAAATTACTATTATCGCTATTTGCAAGGTACCTATATAAAATATTCTTTGCAGATACGGGTAAAACTATAATTTAAAGACATTAATTTGGTACTATAATTCGACAGAATAAGTACAAATTTATGTAGATAAGTATTTATAAGATCTTTTAATCTACAGTACTTACATAGTTCAAAAGGTGGTAAAAATATAAATTATCTCATGATATATAAAAACTATATAGTTACCATTACCTATCATTACCTACTATGCACTACCACTGTAATTACTATTATTTTATGTCACATTTTAAGTAAAACATAAAATATAAAAGAAAATAATATCATAAGATGGGAGTCATAAACTAAGTTTTTAGGAAAATGAAACATCATAGTTGAACCAAACAGTTACAAATAATTATTTTTTTTTATTAATTTAATAAAATAATAAGCAAGACTAGATTAAAGATTTTGGTTATATATTTTACTGGTTTAATAATTTGTTGATTATCAGATTAAACTAAACTAAAAAAAAAAAAAATTTATTTTTCATTGTTTAATGTGCGTATACATATTAAATATGCTATAAATAGAGCAAAATACAGCAGATCATTTTTAAAGTACGTTAACTTGTAACGTCAAAAGACTGCAGCTATTTTAATGACAAGCAACATGACTAGGTTTTATATAATATAAGTAGTGTTAAATCTGAACTCACTAAGAAAGTATTAAATATAATTTAATAATTTATTGTTTAGCACATTAAATTAAAACTGAATTCTATATTTGTTCGGAGTAGGAAGTGACCGAACACCATTCTTATTATTTGAGTCTCCTTTGTATATTCCATCTCTTTGCAATGATCCTCTTCTTCCTTGAATCCCCCCTGGAGAAAATATTCTTAATTTAGATTCAATGTTTGATATCTTACTTGAATCCTGTGTGCCCAAACTTCCAAAATCAATTTTTCTAGGTGGTGGTATAAAGCTTTGTTGTGTATCTTTGTAAAACGAACGGCCTGGAGATTCTCTAGCCATTACTCTGGGCGGATCAAGAATACTCTTTCCTGGTGAGTCTCTAGGACCAACCATTACTACTCTAGTAGGAGATTCTCTGGTCATACTAGATCTTGATTCTCGGTTGACACTATTTCTAGATGAAGACTCTCTAGGCCCAGTCCAAGATGATTCTCTAGATGTAATTACATCTGACTCACGGCTAGATCTACGATAACGTCCATCTGGTGGTAAAGGCGATTGTCTAAGTGATCGTTCTAATGGTTCATACTTAACAGAAGAGGGACATTCAGTAGGTGTATTTGGAGCTGTGCTAGCATCACTAGACGTATCCAGGGAATTCAAGGAATTTTTACGGCTATCGTTGAAATGACTGTATTCACCTAACTTTTTAACATCTTTAGACTTGATGTCTGAATCGCTGAGTCGACCATACTCTCCCACTTTGTTGCTAGATTTCCTGTGTCGTTTTGGCCGAGGAAGTGAACTAGGAGGTAAACTTCCACAACGGCTTTCTTGTGTTTGACGTTGTGCTTGTGAACACAAACCTTGTTTCTCCAAAAGCATGATATCATCAGCCCGGTGGCCAAGGAAATTTCCAGTTACACCCTCCAGTAGTGGTTGGGGTGTTTTCGCTTTTCGCGACAAAGAGCCCGTATGAGAGAAGCCTGGAAAACAGCAAAGACCTCTCTGAAAACAAAAACAAACACGTCCCCCCATCCAGGCACCCAGTAAACGTCCAATTCTATTGCATATTTTTATTTTGTTTAATCAAACCGAAATTCAAATGAAATAAAACTCATGCCTGATTAATTCACTCAAGAAAATGTTAAAACTAAAATAAATTTAAAATATTCAAATACATTAAGATACTTTAAAAATGAGAAATCACACATAATTGTATTTATTTTTTTCCATAACAAATGGGAGTTATTAATAAATTTGTTTTGTTTTTGGTTATTCATTTTTCAAATATATACATATTATGATTTAGTTGAAAATCAAACTCTCGAGTAGGGGAGAACGTGTTAGTTACGTTACCTTTCAGGCTATGCCAATTAACAGCATTTAAATGCTGGTAATTTATAAAATTAACATCCATACAGATACAAATATAGTAAATACAAACTAAAAAGACAAAACGAAAAACTTTGTTATATATATTAAGATAAACAAGACAGTTTTCAACAATCAAAACAAATAAACAACATCAGAAACTGAATCAGTGTAAGATGATTCTGCAACAGTGTTTACCTTGTTCAATAGCTGAGAGTCCAATTCTTTTAGTTGGTCATCTAATGATTTATGGTCAAAACTCTGATTTGTAGATGAATACTTATTACCATGGTGGTGATGATAAGTACTATCCACACTACTTGTATATGAATTATTTGAGCCAAAACCTAAGAAATAATTAAAACTTGATGAATAAAAAAATAAAAACTAGTAATAACAGATTATAATTATATTTTTACATTTTTTTTACGCTATAACTTATCTATAATTTTAACTTAAATAAATAATTATGGAATAATGACATTATATTTAAAATAAATTAAGTACACAATATTAATTAAGGGTACTTACATACTATCTGGAACTACCTAATCTGTATAAAAATTAACCAGACCACCATTTTAGGTGGTTAAATCATTGTTTAAGGTGAGCAACTTTTACATGTGTAAAACAGACAAAACAAATCCAGCCAGTTCTTCTAAACATTTTAATAACTCCTTAAATATTTCTTTTACATTGAATTTTACTAAATCATCTTTAATAGTTATAACTACAATAATTTAAAGAAAATTTTGAGAATAATATTTAATTAAGGATGATAATATATTATATTCTTATTATTAGCGTGCTTCTAATGCATAATGGTTAAAGAATACTAGATACAACAAACAAAACCAAAACAAACATTTCAATGTGAATCATACATACAATTTTGTAGACTACAGTTTACAAAATACCCCCTTGCAGTCATTTATGTGATTTAACTTAGTCCTCAGAAGAACATACATAAAAAATAAAAGATCTAGATTCTACTTGGCAAAATTCATGTTATGTATGAACCTAATGAATGATATCTCAATTGTTTTAATTTTGAGACACATAAGTCATCACTTCCACTCACAAGAAGCAATATCAAAGTATTTTAATTAGCAAACTATACAACTTATATCCATTTTTTAATTACAACATATTTATTTTATTATTAATTTATTTACAAATTTTAAAAAAGTTTTTGTATATTTTTAAATTGAATAATCCGAGGACATATTTATTTTATATGATATTATTAATTATAGAATAATATTTTGAATTTATTCTATAATCAATGCTAATACTATTTTAATTATAAAAAAAAATAAGATTGAATATTTCCCAGAATGGCGAGTATATACTATCTTCTATTCTACAGACAGATACCATATATTATTACGTACAATCAACAATTATTTAAAAATAAACATTAACTGCTGTTAACATATAACCGCTATTAGTAATATATTTTAATTTAAAAAACTGGTAGTCTAGACTATATATATGTGGCATAATCAGATAGTCCAGTTAATTTCCATACAGAACAGCTAGTATGTAAGTACCAAATTAAAATTATAATACATTTATTATATATTTAATAAGAATACAGAATATTAATGGACAAAGCAACTTGATATACAGATAATAATAATGTACACATCAATTTAAACAGTGTCTTCATGTTATAACACTATGACATTATATTTACCGAGATCATCAGAAGTTAGGTCTGTAGTATTAAGACTTGAATGTGGAGTATGATGACTAAGACATATACTTGGATATGATCCAGACACATCCTTTTCAAAACTATGTTTTTTTTGCAACACCCTTATCATTGCATCACGTTCTGCCAATCTAGATTCCAACTCTTTCATTCTGAAATCAATTGTTAATAAGTCAAAAAATCCAATTATTGCAATACAATAAATGTAATATACAATTGTAGAATTTTAAATTTAAATACCGCGATTCCAATTCGCTGACTTTTTTTTGTGCTGCATGAACTTCTTCCATTTGTTTTAACTTGTCTGATCGTGCTTCTGCTATCAGTTTTTCACTTTCTTGACCTGTCTTTTCCAATGCTGCTATTTTTGCATCTCTAAAATAGTTTATTTTTAAAGTGATATAAAAGTAAATTTTAGAGTTATATTACTTACTTTGGTACACTTGCTGCATCTATAGCAGCTTGCCGTAATTCACTTTCTTCTAGATATCGTTGTTCCCACTTTGCCACTTCACCTTCTAGTCGCATTATTTTTTCATCTTTTTCACGTAGCATACGTTTTAATTCAGGTAAGCTTTCACCCGGTTCATTATCTATAATTTTTATAATTTTTCAAAATAATAGATATATATAATATAAGAATAAGCCATAATATTTTAACTCACCATTTGAACTATCTTGAGAAGTGTTATTATTGCGTGCACGTTCATTCCGCAGTTCTCGCTCCAACTGGAGTCGAAGTTTACGCTCAGTCTGTTCACGACGATCGCTTGCCAGTTGAAGAGAAGACAATGCTCTTTGAAGCTGAGCAACTCTTTCCACATGAACTTGCTTTTTACGACATTCTTCTTCTAGGCGAACAACATTAGACTGAGCATTAGTTAATGCAGTATCTAAAATATCAATATGAGTGCGTTGCTCTTCAAGTGTAGCACGTTGAGCAGCTAATTCAATTTCTTGGCGGTCTTTAGCTGCTAACAAGTCTTTATCTAAAAATAAATAATAATTAAATATTTGTTATAAAAAGATAATAAACGACATACTCTGGGTTATCAATTGAGCTATCATGTTTTCACGTTTTACCATTTGATTAGAATCTACTATGTTTGAGGAAGACAATGACTGATCACGTAAAGAACGGTTTGCTTCTTGTAAACGCCTAACTTCTGCTTGAAGTTTTAATCGAGCTGTTCGTTCAAGTCTTTCCCGCCGTTCACTTGATTCTACAAGTTCTTGATGAGAACGATACACCTTCGAAACTTCTTGTTCAAGCTATTTAAATAATATGATTTCAAATTAAAAATATTTTTAAAATAAATATAAAAATGTTGAGAACCAATTGATCAATTTTAGGTTCATTTAGTCGTCATAACAATTACAAACACGTGAGTAATTAAATATAAACAAGTAAATAATGTTTACCCTGTACGATTTGGCAACTTTTTGATGGCACGATTCCAGTTCTATTTTCAGACTTTTGTTTTCCATCATCAAACAGTCTACTATGGACAACATTTTTTGATCTTTTCTAGAACCATTTAAGATATAAAATTAATGTTATAATAGTTTTAATTTTAGATTTATCAGTAGTACCTAGTATTTCCTAGTGTGTGTCTCATGGGATCCGTATCAGAACGTTCAATTTTTAACAAACCTGTACCCAAATTTGGTTGAGACTTTGATTTAACCAGATTTCTAATAGGAACTGGTCGATACTCTGGTAACCTCATAGTCTTATCAGTATCATGCCATCGAGACAAGTTAGTGTCACGTTTTGATGGATCCACTTTAACTTCTTTAGCAAGGTGTTTTAAGACCTAGAACATAAATATTTTAATATAAACCATATTCATAAATAGTTATGATATAAAATGATATAAAATGAATTCACACATGAGATTGACTGAGATAATCATCTGGTATATTGGTTATTTCCCTAACACCCATGTCAACAATCTGTCGTCCGCCATTTTTATGTCCTTGATTTTTTATTTCTTCCCTATTTCCATAACAATACTTAGGTATGCCAGAACTGAACCTGGTCCCATCATCATTATGAATAATTAATGTATCATAAGCAGAAGTTGATGACATGCTGAAGTCTTTATGTGTTTCTTGTCCCTGCGGTTCTTGTCTAATTGCTGTTCGGCGGCCATTATTAGTGTCATCAAATGATTCACTTTCACTACCACTATAGTCACCACTCAACACTAAAATAAAAACATTTTTTTTTTTTTTTAATAATGAAGTATTTTTTACACAGTAATATATAAAAAACATCACATAATTGATAATAAATAATGTATTATAAAATAATCAATTAAAAAAAAAAGATTGTTGCTTAAATTCAACTAGTAATTAATGACATCAATTAAATTCTATGCGTACCGCTAATTAATAATAATCAAATATATATGAACTACCTATGAGCTTAAATAGCATTTCTTAAGTTAAGGGTAAGTCTTGCTTAGTATTAAATTTCAGGTATCCAAATACTTATAATATTTAATACTTTTCTTTATTTGAAATTAAATACTTGTATATTTTATTAAGATTTTATTTTGAGTGTAGACATACCGGTCCAACACCTTACTAGTAATTTTTTTATTTAAGTATCAAAATATTATTCAGAACGGAAAATTATGTACTTAATTTTTACAAGTCTTTTTTTTTAATAGTCTTATTGTTTAGCCTAGTATATAATATACACATTATAATTTGAATAGTTCAGAAGTTTAATTTCCATTATTCATACTAATGTACACTATAGTTAATTTGGTTTTGATGTCTACTAAAAATATAATATAATGAGACAATATGATTCGGCAATAAAATTTGTATGGGTATCAAGGCTATTCTGCATATATTCAAGTAGGTAATTTGTTATATTTAACATTGAAATTCAATTATTTCCATTGAATTTTATTTTTATTCACATACTTATATATGCTTAGGTGTATAATATTCATCATAATGGGTAGCGGGTGATAAAGAAAGGTTATGCCCAATGACTAAAGGATACACTAAGATATATATATATATATATTGGGTGTTCAAAAAATATGGAAACTGATAACTTTTAAAAGCCCTTATAATTAGTTTTCAAAAAATTGACCAGAACATTAAACAATGATGTATCAAATTATTTTCAATAGCAGGGGTTACAACTTACATTAAAAAGTTATATATACATACATAAATTTCAAAATATTTTTTAAAATTGTATTCAATATATATATAATTTAATCTATAATCTATATGTATTATAAAAAAAATACTAAAGGTTGAACACCCAATTCTCCCTCCCCCCTCCCCCCACAAGTATATGCAACTGATTAAAAGTAAAATGTTTAAAATATACTTAAATATTATATGTATAATAATTTTTTTCAATATGTATATAAAAATTAGCTAAAAGGACGTCACACCGGTATGTGTTGTCTCCGTCTTACAAATGTACAACATAGCAAAAACTGTTTTTGGATAGAATCACTCAGGCTGTAGTCATAATTAAAAAACGAAATTATCACCACACAAATAAGAGAACTTTGGCTAGGCAATAACATTTTTTATTTTTTTTGATATCGGAACTATGAAAAATGTTCTTATTGTTTCAAAATTCAGTACTATAGTGTTTTTCAAACTTGAATAAGTTTTTTTTGTAGTTCATAATAAAAACAATATTACGCAAAGTTTTCCTTTTAATGTGGTAAAAATTTTATTTCTTAGTTATGAAACTGTAGCCTTCTCGATTTTTTTTTGTGCAAAATAGTTTTTGCTGTTTTACATTTGTAAAACGGAGAAAACACACGTGGCGTCCTCTAAAGACATTTTTATCAATAGAGGAAAAAATAACGGTGTGGTGTTTTTCATTATCAGTGACTTTTAAAAAAAATTCCCAGTACTTTTCAAAATAATCGGAAAAATAAAAAAAAAATTAAGAAAAAACTTAAATTTTTACTCAAAATCAATTTTTAAAAAAAATCGAAGTCAGTTTTATTTTGTTGAAACAGAAAAATGAATAATTGTATGAAATTTTTCACCGAGTACTCATATTGTAATATTAGCATTTACAAGACATGAAATAATGTTTGTCCATTCCGCGGTGTGGTTTTGACTTAAAATTTAATAACAATAATAAATTATAAAAATATAGGTACTAGTATGTACTATAAAGTATAAGTTATAAGATAAATGCAATATTTTCAGCAAAAATTAATTCAATCTGCCGTAATACTAATAGTCAAATAAATTACTATACCTAGTTACAATTTATACATCATAAAAATATATAACTAGTAACACGCTGACCGTTTTCTCGGAATCATTTTTCATATGCAAAGGTTATTATTATTAAATACAAATTTAAGAATTTAACACATAATATATTATAGTGACTTACTCAATGGTATAATTATTATAATTATTATTCAATCGACACTTATTGATGCACAGAAAAGAGATTACCTCTATTTTCCTCCCATTTTTTAAATTATATTTAAAAGTACATATTTAAAATTACTTATGAAGAGTATCGATTACTAGACTGCCTATAAATAAATCATTTGACTTCAAATAAAATAAAACTGGCGGAAAATTATAAAATATCAAACTATTTTCTAGCAACTAAATGTTTTTATAGTTTGTAGGTACCTAATGAATTTATCGTTTTTGGTTATATATTTTTTATCATTTCAATGTTTAATTTTGCTTAATAAAAAAATTTCAATACGTACATAAATATATCTCACACAGAGGTCAAATCAACTACAGATAGTAATGTAATGCATTGGAAACATCGGTTTAACGTCTTAGAAAAATATAGACTTAACATATCAATTAATTATTATTGAAAAATGAATAACATTATTATAATAAGTTGTAATATTTGCATTTCTAAAATTACAGCAAACTTGACGAGCTGGCGTGAATCAATTACCTTTTGTTGACTGTGTTTTGGTGGAGTATGAACGGTATGCGATTGGCTTACTTCTCGGCGAACTCATTATTGGACATCACATGCGTATAAAAATTCTGTAAAATCGGAAAGAAACAAATCGGTAAACATCAAAATAACATTATCATGGTCGATACGATTGGCAATTAATTGAACGCAGAAATTGGGTTTAATATATGTTAAATGGGCACGTGATTAATGTGGCATCCTAACAATATAAACTCAAACGCTCATAATGTATAAATGCGCACACCACTGCCAGCAATAATATTGTTAGGTAGGTACTTGTTTAACTAATAGACGCAACATGGAAATAAATTTAAAATAGCGTCCTCCAACACTGTGCTTTCGTCAGAACAAATCACTAGCGGATGCGATAAACGCACAAATGATTATTCCTATTATTATTATTATCATTAAATTCGACAATTTTGATCTAATCGAACAATATAAAAAACACACACCTAAATAACTAATATTTGGATTTCAGCGTAAATTATGACGATATCGCGGTCCACTGAACACCACGGAGGGACAAGTCGGTCGTCAACGGAAATAGTAAAATCGTTAACAGAAAAAAAAAAATCAAACGTTACACAA
The DNA here is from genome assembly GCA_014851325.1 of Pentalonia nigronervosa. Classification (NCBI taxonomy): domain Eukaryota; kingdom Metazoa; phylum Arthropoda; class Insecta; order Hemiptera; family Aphididae; genus Pentalonia; species Pentalonia nigronervosa. The sequence goes on along the minus strand of JACXSJ010001217.1, from coordinate 31,810 downwards.
TATCATACAACTATTTGCTGCGGGATTAATTTTAAAATTTTACTAAATTATATTTTTATCGTATCATCGAATCGATAGAGAATAGCGTCCATATGAGACGGTCCAGTTATTTTCCATATTTAAATTTTATTTTTTACGTTAGTCAAAAAGGTTAGGTTAGGTTAAGAGGCGGTACAGTAGTTTAATTCAAATTTTTACACACTTTATTATTTTACAAAGAACAGTCGAATTGGCTGTAGAATTACTATCTCAGTAATCTCAATCCTATATTTTATAACTTAAATTTGGATTTTAATTAAAATGAGTTATGATTCCGCATAATGCATTACTTATTTTTTTTTTAATTGTTTCAAATCAATCATTCAACTTTAAATAAGTGTTCTAATAATAATCATTATTAACTAGGTACATTTAACATACATACAGATTACAGAGTGGTACATTCCAAAAACTGATTAACCTGAGAGCATAGTTAACGAGTTGTGTCCAGATGATAAAAAAGGTGTACACGAGTTGTGTCCCGATAAATTTAAATTTCTTGATTTTAATTTATAAAAACTGTTTTGGTATGCTTACACAAGTTGTATGCTGATGAATTTAAATCAAGAGTGTCTAATATCAACAATCTTATAATTATATTTTACACAAGACTAAAATAATATGTTGTTTCATCGATTGAAATAAAACAACTTTATTAAAAAAAAATGTTCAGAATAACATATAGTTATTTCTATTTATTAATATAATCATATGACGAAACAACATTATATATTCTAATTTTTCATGTAAAATATATACATATAATATTGTAATGGATAAATTCACAATTTTAATTTATAAAAAATTGTTTATTTAATTTTTTTCCTAATGTGTAATTATTTATATTTTTTATTTATATTAGGTAGTTATAAATAAGACAAAATAATAAATATTCTCATGTAAGATATATACAATATTGTAATAGACAAATTTCTTAGATGATATTTTGATCTCTTGAAAATCTACCAGACACTACTTGTTTAATCCTAAAAAAGTTGAGGGATACAACTCGTTTGTAGCCAACCTGAGTGCTTAGTATATAATATGTATTATTTATATTATTATTTTTAAAATTAACTTATTAATCCTAAAACAAGTATAAAAACAAATTTACTAGTATTTATTTTAACTAAGTTGCACATTGAAAATTGTTTTTAATAAATATAATTTTAAATTATTTAACTGTAAATAAATATTAATATATATTTATCTATAGAAAATAACCTAATATTAAGTAGGCTTAAACAATAAATAAAATAGATACAAGAAATATTGTTATTATTTTTTTTTTATTGAACATCAAAATCATAAAAATTATAATACAGTGGTTCAAGATTCTACAACAAAACAAAAAATGTACATATTATTTTTATTTTTTGATTTATATTGAAATTGCATAGCATACAAATTAAACAAATTGATCATTCATAAAAAAAAATATAATATATATAGCAAATGTATATCAGTATTCAAAATAATTTTTGAATTGTTGATAAACCTGTTCTCAACAGTAAAATTAATATTAAAAATTATGATAATAATAAAAAAAAAAAACAGTAAATGTAATACAAATTATCACCAATTAAAAAAAATATATACAAGTGAAAAATATATACATCTATTTAAGTAAAATGGAAACTTACAAATTATATAATTAGGTATTTCTATATAAAATAACAGATTTCCATACAAAAAAAAAAAAAAAATAAGTATTCATACAATTATATTTTGAATTATTTTTAAATTACTTTTTCAAATTACAATTTTTTACGACAAAGCGCATAAAATTATTGCTGATAATAATTGCCAGTTTATGCAACATAAAAATAAGATGAACAATTGACACTCATATACATTTTTTGGACAACAAAACAAGTTTAACAAGAAAAAAATATACACATGGAATAAAAATAAAAGTAGCTGTCCAAAAAAATTACTGAAATATTACCCATTAATTCAATGATAGACAACCACTAATATATTTGTGTTGACTACCAATATAATATTAAAATTAAATTAAATCGCAGTCTTGGTCATAACATTTAAATGTTAGTTAGTGGATATATTATAATTTTTAATGCATAATATTGAAAATAAGAAATAGATATTATGAAAGTTAAAGAAGGCGTTTTGAATAATATTAATTATTAAAAAAAAATGTATTGTAGTATGGTATTATTATAAACAAAAAAAATAATATATTTGCAGTGCTTCTTTAATTAGAAAAAATTATAAACAAAATCACTATTAACGCTTTTTTTTATTTTTATCTTTATTTGTGTAATTTAAATATAATTTTTTTTTATTTGTTAATAAAAATAAAATGTATTCATTAAAAATTAAAATAATAAAAGCCAAAATAAACATTGACTTGTTAAAAATATTAAATCTCACAATTCTAACCTTATGTATAAACTCTACTTTGTACTAATTTTAAGTTACCACTAATAGGTGATTGGTAGATACAGAAAAATAATGAATATAATAGAAATTGTGGTTACGATAATGACAATGTATCTCGTATAAGTTTTTGAACAGCTGATCCGACTGATGGACTACTTGCGCCACTGGTTAAATAATTTGTCTTAAATAAGTATGGTTGAATATCAGCAAGCGATGTGTCAAACACTAAATCCAATTCAGACTGTGGTGGTATACTTGGTAAATACTCATGCCTGTTCATTATTTCTGCTATATAAATTATTTTTTCACTCAAAGAGTCACTTATTTTTTCCTTAGATATTTGTCTATTAGTTTCATTACAAATTTTCAATAAATCAACGCGCACGTTCCACACTTCCCAAGGTGTACACTCTGGTTGAAATGGCCACCTAGCTTTTTTTTTTTGAAAAAACTCCAATGTGATTTGTCCAAATGTGTGATTATCACGCCTTAGGCATTCAGAAAATTCTGAAATGTCATTTCGTAGTTTGCGATCTAAATGTGGCGATGAACAACATATATATGTAAAGTCAATGAAATCACAGTCAACATCTTGTAGGCCTACAGTGCCCATGGTGTATGTGCCATCAGGGGCGAAACAAAATTTTCCAAGTGATCGATGTAGTAGTACAGTATGAAAAAGACAAGAAACAGCTTCATCTACTTGGAATCCTTCAACACTTAACTCAAGGCAGTGGGAACGTGCATTCATTTTGAAGATGCGATGTGATCATTTCTTTTGTGCAAAGATTGTAGAAAAGCAGCATACACACTGCATACAAAACTGTAACAATACATATTATAAATATTATTATTCTAATAGTTGCATTAATTATTATACTTATAAAATTACAATAAATGTGATATGATCATCACAATTAAAAACTTATGAAATTACTTTAGATAAGAGATTAAAACTGATTTTTAGCCTAAAATATTACACAATTGTCAACTGGAATTAAATAGTACTTGTATCTATGTGGGAAATTAATGACATAAAATGGATATCAATGAAGTATCAAATTTAACCTGCCAGTGGATGCACTAAGAGTAGTCGCGGGTAATAAAATTTACAACATTTCTAATATGTAATAATAATTGTACATCAATCAAACAAATATAAGATACTAATACATTGACTGTACTATAAACCTTAATTAGGTCGAATAAAATACAATTTGAATTAATTAAACTATTACAGAATTTGACCTCAAGTTAAATATAACAATAATAATACACTGAAATATATAAATACCTACAAGTAGGTATGTTAAAATAAACATTTTTTAAAAATGTTATAATAAGCGAATTTATAATATCTATAATATTATGTAAGTAATATAGAAACCTCTGTTTATAAATTCAGAAATTAGGTACAAGTAACAATAAATGTAGTATTTTGTGATAATACACTTAACTTGTCTATGATAAAATAACAATTTCAACAAAAATGATTATTGAAATATTTCAAGATTAAACCAAAACATATAATAACATTCTGAAGAAATACCTATGACTACCAATAAGATAAAAATAAAATATAAGTAAAAAAGATATCCATAAGTACAAAATTGTACTGTTTACAATAGTGTGCTCGCTGGAAAGTTAAATATATGCTCCTATAGCTTGATTATAATGAAAAAAAAAAATAAAGAAACTTTGAACTTTGTAGGTACTTAACCTATATATTTGAACATTAAAATTGTAATTAAAACTAAATAACTAGTATAAAATTGGTTTGTATACATTTATATTATCATACTATAAAAAAAATATGTACCTACAATCTTATTCTTCAAAAAAATTATTTAAAAACAAATATTATCTAAGAATATAATTAACAAAACATGTTTGTTACTAGTGCATACCAATCAAACATAAGAAAACAAGCAAAATATTAAATACAAAAACATGGACTTTTTTAGTTTTAATCTAACTACCTAGGTATGTTGTGACTAAAATCGTCATGCAAAGAAATTATAAATAAGAATAGGTAAAAAATAATGTAAACATGTAATTTACATTTTCCAAACCTAAATCTAATTCAAGGTGCAGTTAAAAAATGTATATATTGTTAAAAGGTAACTCCTATTTGTATTTAATTTACAAATTAAAATAAATAGCTAACTATCATATTTATTAATATTTAAATTTTTAAATTGTTGAATTAAAAAACCAAATTTAATCCCAATCAACCACTTAATAATGTAAACAATTGATTTAACTATACTCCGGTCCATGAGAGAACAACCATATGCTGCACATCCGACTGACGGTCACAAGCCAGATTTTCTCCCACCATAGTTCCATTCTTACTACTCTCACTATAGACAATGTGCAGCGACGGATGAGTTTGTGAGGTCGGTTTATGGTCGGACTCTCATAGGCCGGAGTATATTAAATATTTGTTTATACCTATAAAATATCATCTTTTAAAAATACTTTATTTACTTAAAAAAAAATTATTTATTTTTAAAGATATCTATGCCAAAAAATTATGTATTTGATTGGCACATTATTATTAAATAATAAATAAATTTTATTTTAAGATACTTAAATAGATTTTTATATAACTTATTTTTTTTTTAATTTACATAATAGATATAATAGGTAACTTTAATTTTAAAATAAATAACTATTATTAATTTAGTAAAATAAAACAAAACTAAATTGACGAGTAATCTCAGAAGTCATAGCTTCTGTAAAGTTTTGATACCATAATTAGGTAGTATATTTGATAAATAAATTATTAATTGCTGTTACTTGTGGTGCAGAAACTATAATTTGTCACTCATTAGTCATAATTTTTCCAAAAGATTTTGACTAATGTAAATGGTGGATATTAACATACTTGTAAAATAAACTAGTTATAGGAACACTTTGGTTATACTTATGGTTACTTTTTAAATACAACGATAAAATATAATAAGTTAAAAGTCATAACTCTTTACATTATAATATATAAATATATATAAAATAACCTACATAAATTATCATAACAATTATTACGCAACTAGTTAGAATAAGTAGTAAACAAAAATAAAAAATTGTGTTAAGTACCTAGAGCTTAATAGTGTATTTAAAAACCTACACAGTAAAAAGTATAATTATTTTATTATATCTTTATATTTTCAAGAACATCTATTAAATAGTTCACAAATTATAAGCCATAGATATGTTATTTTTAGTTTTTATTAATAAACACATTGACATAAGTAGGTAAATATTGTCATAATTTAATTACCATTAAAAGAAAAAATATACAAACCAACTAATATAGGTAGTTAATCCTATTAGTCTATTTTTCTAACAAAACACATATGAATGTGAAAATGAATTACTATAATAGCTATTTTTAAAACAATTTATCACAAAAATGGGCTTTTGCTTAGATAATTTAAAAAAAAAAATGTAAATCATTAGCTGATAAGATTATTGGTATATGAAAATATAAGAAGCTATAATATATTTAGCAGATATGTCACACAATATAATCCATAACAATGTACCTAGTTATTTAAATTGTATTCAATAATTAAGTAAATTAAGTATCAAATATATAATTATAAGCAAATTATGGATATTAATCTTATTATGTATACCTACCTAAGTATGCTATGTAAAACAGATGATTCGCATGTTTTTTTTTTAACATTAATTTATAATATAAGATCCGTACTAACCTAAAACGACGGGGTCCACAGGATTTGTGTTTCTGAATTTGTGTGTTGAGTTAAAAAAAAGATGTGCACACATACTTTCACTGATTAATGGTGATAGCCTGATGGCTATTTAATAAAATAATGACACATATTATATAACAAATGAATATCAACATATAAATACAATAATAATAAAAAAAAACTAATGATAAAAATAAATAAGTAAAAAATAAAACCAAAAAGGTTGAAAAATAATTTTAAAAAAATCGAGCAATAGATGCAAAATGCAAACAAATGAAGCCTCTCTAAAATACTTAGTAGGTTATATTAAACAAGTATTACAAATAAAACTAATAGTAAGGTAAATTAAACTATATAAGTTTTCATTTCAATAGGATATTTAATAACAAAACTCTAAGATTTCTATCAAGGTAAGAAACTACTCAGTAGTGTACATTCCAATATCAGATAACCTTTGACTGAATCAACTAAATATTTACTTCGATTAATTACTTATAGGTACATATCTATTACTTATTAGTTGGCGAATTACATAATCAATCATTAACTTGTAGATAAAAAAATATATGCAGACATTAGTACCAATAGGAAACTAACAAAGGTTAATAATACAAGTGAAAACATTTATTGAATATGGTATTATAAATTAATTTAAAAAATTGATGGGCCGATATATGGCGTAAATACCTAGTACCTAACATTGGAAAAAGCAAAAACATAACAAATCGACAAACAGTAAATGTTATAAATAGGTCTCAAAATAGATATTTTGTATAAGAGTTTAAGAGAACAATACCAGTTTCAAATTTCATCAGGTCACCAACTATATAGGTCGGAATGTAGGTATTAAATAGATATCTTTATTTTGATATTTCTATTAATAAATTAGGTACATCAAACTTCAAAATTGTTATTGTCTTTAAATTGGTAGGTTACCTACTTATGTTCTAAAATATGTCATTATAATCTCCATTTAAAAAGTAGAAATTATCAGTAAAATTATATATTATTTTCAGACAATTTAAAAACAGACTCTTGTCCATCTTATGTCGTGATTGACAGTTTGGCAAAGTACAGGTCTGTCTCTAAAAGATATTAAACTATGCACCGTATTATTACTTATTTCTCTGGCAATTCCTACTTTTGAATTTATATCCTTGAGTGGATTTAGAACTAAACAAGCTCAAAGAAGATCCAGTGTGAATACTTCCTACTTTTCAAGGTAATACCTAATATATTTATTATTAATATGCACCTTATACCTGCATGAGTATTGTTATTGTTCATAGTATTAAAATCATGGGATAATGTCAAAGTGAATTGCCTTAGAAGGGTAACAATAAAGTATCATCGGAAAACCACTGAAAGAAACAATCACAGAGTCGGGTAACGAGTTTGATACAAAATATACCTCGAAAATTCGTACACGGCGGCTCAACGCCGCGTGTAGTATGCTTTATTTTTAAACCTAATTTAATATTTATAAAGTGTTCCGAGTAAGAGGTTGATAAAAGTTCCCGAGTGTCAATGTGTAGATAAAAACAAACAAAAACCAGACGACATATGTAGATTTTAACACGAGCAACGGGCGCAATGGTTTTCATTGAACGGTAATGAGGAGAGCTGTCGAAATTGTCGTACCTACAACCCTTATCGGCCAAGACCTGTTGTAACCGTTAAACCGGGTACCTCAACGAGGTCTACGCGGTGGCGAGACACACGCCAGAGGAAACGAAACGAATGTCCGCACTAGAGCTCGCGATCAAAAATCACAAACAAACATATTAATATTATATAAAACGCAAAAACGCGAGACAAGCAGACAACAGCATAAATTAATATTACATTTTAGGCACATTCGGCGAACAGTCGTAATCACGATAAACGCACGCGGTCGTGCGTTCGAAAAATGAAAAAAACAACAATAGCGATCGGAGAGACGAAAAACATTATTTTTTTTTTTTTTCAAACAGTCAAGCGAGGCCCAGGCGGGGATCGAGCGTTATTATAATATTGCGATGGCATTAACGTCGCAGTAGTGATGATAATAAAGACGATGATGATCTACAACACGGCGATAATTAATATCACTGTGCCCGTTGTTATTATCGTTATGACGATTGCGTGGAACTGTGTGCGCACAACGGCCGAATGGACAAATTCACGGCGTGTAACGGCCGTACGTACATTTACAATGTAAATTAAAACCGTTCACAACGTTTGGTCATTTCATTGTTATCTGTCGCCGCAACGACGTCAAGCGATTGGAACTCCAAACAAAGCCGATCGTGATTAAACACGGCCGACGGTGGTGGACGCAGGTGGCCCGCGCGACTGGTTCAGAGCGATTTCCGACCACGGAGAGCCTCTCCTCTTCCCCCCCCCCCCCACCAAAAACCCAATCCAAACACAAACGACGGAAGATAAGTACGAGATCGGACGACCGAAATAAAAACGGCGAAAAAGAAAACCCGAAACGATCGTACAGAGAGTGACGTTTCCCCTACCCCCTTCGCGACGAGGATGGAGTACAAAGAAGTGAGAACGCGCATAACGTGCTCGAATACCGAAAACAAAAACGTCTAAAATTCCAAAGCCCAAGGTCATATCCATCACACGATTTGGCAATTCACGCTTCCACCGTCGTCTGTTGAATCAATTGCAATCACGTTGACATTACGTTATTTATACGACTGTGCCTAATCGTTGATTTCTCAATTGTTTTAACCGCTCGTTCAGTAGACGAGACGAACCGGACTTGCAGGCGGCACTCGCGCGCAGATGCCAGATGCCCGAATACCGGAATGCACGGTAGCAATAACAGTACAACGGTCAACAATAACAACAACAACAATAATGCCGTGTCATTGTTGTTGTCACCGTATACTGGTGACATCGCGCGGATCAGGCACCTGTCGAACGCAGTTGGGCAAATCGTTTTAAACTCAACATGGGCAATACTATAGTACTACTGTAAGCATATTAAAAAGTACTGTTTTAACAGTATACAGTACAACAGATAGAAGACGAGTAGTGGCCAAGTGATGTCGGACGTGTTACGAACACACTTGGCTATGAAAGACAACACTTACGTGCACGACGGATTTGTGTCAGGCGAGGGCGACGATCAGATGACAACCGCGTCGAAACTGTGCGTGGCAGTGGGGCATAACAACAACAACAACGATGACGACGACGACAACAGCAGCACCGCCGAGGGTTGACCAGGCACTAGCGTCGTACTTTGTTTTATCGGTATAGCCTGTGGGTACCTAGGGCGATTACTGTTGTTGCCGTCGCGGTGATAATTGCTGTGCTGCCGCAGCGCTCAGTCGGTATTATCACGCGTACGAACTGCGGAGACGACGAGCACACAAAACGCTTAGCAACGGGATGAACTACAGCGAACGACACTCGGTCGAGTGGTCGACGGACCGTCGCGATCAGGAAACAAAAGAGGTCGAAGCGTGGACGGTGCACAAAGGTTACGGTGCTGCCAACAGACGGACGTTCGAGCCGTCGGCAAATATTATGTTGCGGAAGGCGGCACTGCGCGACGATTATTATAAAATCAAGATTGATTGATCCATCCAGTAATCCACCTTGTATAAAGTACAGCAACTATAATAATATAACATATTGACGGATTATTTATTATAAGGTTTAACCATATACTATAGATTAGATACATATATTACTAATATAATAATATATAGTATTTGGTTTGACCCACGAAGAAATTAATCTATTTTGTCGTGGTTTAAGGCCCCTGCAATGTGTCGTTTTTAAGGAGTCGTGTTTAGGCAATTATTTCGTTTATTGCGATCACTGATCGTCTTTGCGTGTGTAGTAAATGATCATTAGTGTGTGGATACTCTCCTACTATTTTAAATAAATACAAATTATAAAAACAATAATTATTAATAGTATTTATTTTTCAAACATATTTTCCTTACCTATCGCATTTATTATGGAATACAAATGCGTGAAATGGTCCATTTAAAATATCGATTTTTAATAACTTCATTTTTTTCATTATGGGGCAAGTCTAATTTTTTCTAAATATTATATCCTTTGTCAACAAAACTGAAATATTTTGAAATTGAATTGAAGATAATATAATAAAAATTCAAAAGTACTATCTAGCTAAAATTTTTCACCATAAAGCATTTAAATTTCCTATGTTATTTTTTATTTATAGTTTTATAATTTATTCACTCACCATAGTCTTAGTAAATTTTCTTTTCTTTTAGTTCATAAAAATCCAGGAACTATTAAACCTGATGCATTTTTTCTTTTCGTAGATAAATCTCTGAGACGGAGTAGTTTCGTAAAATATGATTAGTGCATTCGATTTTTTTACCGTTGTATCCTTCTCATATGGTTACTCGTATGGTATGTGCTACTTGAATTTTTTTATAACACTACTATCTCCGTCCCCAATTACTTGATTGTACATCAAATTATGCATTTTGATACTTTGGCGAAATCCATCAACAATTATATCAGCTTCCGTTGCTGTAGATATTCCTGTCCGATTTTTATAACATTCATGTTTTATCGGGAGTTTATTTAACATCTTTGCTTTTTTGCATACAGTGCAATATTTATTTCGTACGCCAATAAATAATACTTTTTTAGTTTTGTATCCTATAATACATACCTAGAAGAAATCATTTAATTTTGAACAACTTAATTGAATTCAATTTTTAATTATTAATAATGACCACTTTTAAATATAAACATTAATTACATTCTATAAATACAGGTACTAATTAATAATTTACTAATCACACCAGATAATGCATTATAATTACCATGCTCCATCAACTAAAACATTATTCATAGGTATTCCATCTTTAAGCACATCTCCGTTCTCAAACGTTATCTTAGCTATTTTGGCAGTTTCGTCAGTTGCATCCCTCGCAATACAATTTATTTTTTGTCCTACTTCTTCATGTAATTTTTGATAGGTTGGGTTTGACATACAAGGCATATTTAAAAAAAAAAACGGAAAATTGTTCAATATTGGAATAGCCTTAACCATTATAAACAGTTAATGTTACAATAGCTAAATCGATTGGAATAAGTTCATCCGTAAATGGTTCTGTTCGTATAACTTCTTCTATACGACAAATTTCACAAATAAAAGGAAATTCGCTTAAAAATCTATATTGAATTTCTTTTACTAGGCGCAAATTTAAAAATGAACAATTATTATGGTGATTAATTTTTGCAATTTTATTAAAAATATGTTGTATGTCTACTATTCTCCGGCCACTGACAACACATTTTCTAAGTAAATATAACAAACATTATATTACAAACGTATATTACAAATATTTCTATCAAAATTTAAATACACACATCAGTCGGATAGCATGCTCGTATAGTATAACCTAACTGTCCTAACTGTTTATTTACTTATCGTGACGTGGACGATTACAATAACCTGGCATTTAGTATACTACCATATTATGTAACCACGGAACAATATAAATAGCAGCTGCTCGGAATAAGTATGATTTACCTAGCCTAATCAGTAATTAGCCGTTACCAAAGGTATGTAGTGGGGATTACACGCGAGTATGCGATAAGTGGGAGTATTATAGTAATATAGTAATGGTCTAATTACTTAAAATATAACATTATGACAGTAATTTATTAAAGATACTAGGTAGTAGGTTCAATGATTATCACCATTATACTTTAGGGTCGAACGATATCAAATTTACTACAAACAATTTCTGGTCTTTAAAAACGATAAGTATTATTATGGCAAATGTCGCAACCACCTGTAGTGGGTTGTATTCGAGACACCCTAGCAAATGGACATTATACAATAATTAAATAAACAGACACAACTTAAGCTTACTGTACTTACTGATTTGATTTGAAAAGTGTAATATCTTTTACTCTGGGGCATCGAAATTATAATTTCTATGGTACCTGCTGACTAGGTATAACATATTTAAACACAAATATCTCCCAAAACCAGTAAACTTTGAAGAGCTATATCTCATCTACGGATTAATAAAAAAAGAAAATTTAAACGTTATAATTCATAAAAAAAAATAGTTTTATTATTTTATGAGATTTTTAGTATAGGTTGCCATTTGAAAATCAAAAGTTAATAATAGTTTTACCAATAAATATAAGGGTGAAAAAATAAAAGTGTTATTTAAATGTGGAAAAGAGTCAACACTTTAAGAAATAATGAGGGTTCTTCGATAAAAAAAAAATTACTCTATATACTGTACAAACTAGGGATGTGTCGTTCACGAACGACGTAGTTCATTGAACGATTGGTTAATGAACGAACGACGAACGAACGAACGATAATGAAAAATAAATCGTTCAATTGAAACGTTTCGTTCAACCGGTACCACTGTACGACGTAATGAACTAATGAACGATAAACGATGAACGAATACGAACAGCTGTTGACCGACGACTACATATATCGTTCAATTGAACTAGTTCAGTTCAGTGAACGATGATAGAACGAACTAGTTCACCCAACTGAACGAAACTTCCCATCTCTAGTACAAACCATTTATTATTCCGTTTGAATACTTATTTAACACTAATTTATCACCAATTTAACATGGGTATTTAACACGAACGTTTAAAATTTGTAGATTTATAGAGTCTAAAATGTTTAAGTACCTATTCAAAATATTATCGATTATTTATCATTTAGTTAACTTATACAATTTTAATAATATAAGCGTCTAGTTATAAGAAATTACATTGTTTATACACATGAAAATTAAAAACTTACAAGTTTGAATGTGATAGGTAACATTCCATATAAACAATAATATATGTTCTGGATTTCGTATTATATCGTCATTTATCGGCGGAAGGAAAATTTCAAGTGAATGCAATCAACAACTCTAAATATACTTTGTAAACCGAACATTTTATTGAACTTATATTATTCTTATTACTGGGTAACTGATCCTGCACGGCGTTTCTCTTTTACATTAAATGAAAAATGGCAAAACTGCACATATTTTTAAGTTTTAACTTTTAACACAGTTAGTTGGGTTGTTTTGACCAAATGCTTATATAAAGTACAGGTCTATAACTATGGTATCTAATCATAATAGCTATTATTTTTTATGTAATCAATGGCAACTTTATACTAACAAAAAAATATTAGTTTTTCGTGAGCCAACAAATCCCTATGTGAACCGCCCCCTTTATCATTTTAAAGTGCAAAATTTTAAAACTTATTTTCGAGGTGCACATCTTTGAGTAAGGATTACCTATGTACCAAATGTCAGAACCACAAATGATATAGACATAGCTGTAGATCACTTACACATTTACATACACGAGTACCTACACCTGGTACAAGACACTCAAAAATATTGCCAGATTTCCTTATATTAATTTAGATAATAACAAATATGTTGAATGTGTGTAAATATTACGGATACCTATCTAATAACATAAGTCATAATTACATAAATTCAAACATTTCTGATATACCTTTTTGAAAAGTAGGTACCTAGACGTATTATTCAGTGTTAGTCAAAAAGCTGTCAATTATTATTGTAACGTCATTGATGTAATTGCTTTTATTTATAAACTATTAATTTTTTAAAGGAAAATATTTTATTGCTTATAGTGATTGCTATCGGGTAGTATTTTTTAAGTAAGTATGCTATTTGTAGGTACTATTAACCTTATATTTATCTAATTTATTGAACGGTTTCGTGGAATCTGGCATAAAATTGTCAGTTGCTAGTGTTTGCGGTTTTTTAAATGTGTTAGTCTTGCTCGGTCTTAGTACTAACAATGTATAATCCAACTAAAATATAATAAAAGCCGTTATAATGTTAAATGTTTAATGATAATTGATAATATTATGAAGCATGCCGCATGCATAAACAAGGTTAATCATAATATGTATTGTTATTTATGAAATTAAAAGAAAAAAGTTGACTGTAGTTCTAGAAATATTTTTATGGGCATCTAAAGTTTAAATTTTGACAAAATGATGAATATTTACGCGTAAAATAAAAATTTCAAATAACAATTTTTATAAATCAAAATATTTTAAATATTTTGAATATTTTTGAGCTATTTATAGACATTTAAAATTTTTAATTTCTTTTTAGTTTTATGCCAGTCAAATAATGGTCAAATACTTACTATAAGATGGTGTGAATATATGTTCGTGATATTAATAATCAATAGCCTAAGATTAATGTTTTGAAAATATCATTATGTATAAAATTATAATAAAATTATAAAATATAATAATATACGTAAAAGTTTAGATTTCGAATAATATTTTGAAATTTCATAATTAAATTTGTTATCCTTCGTTTTAATATTGAATTTTGTCCAAATTTAAAATTTAAACGTCTATAAAAAAATGTTTGCTCAAAAACCTTGAAATTTAATATAAGCATCATTTGTGATTATTACGGCTATTAAAAAAATACCAAAAATGCATAGTTACGATTTTTTATAATCATCTTAAGTTTAAATATTGACACAATTCGTTAAAAATTTGAAAATTATTTTGAAGTTTTTAAAATTTTTAAAATGTATAATTTTTTTAAACTATAGCTTGAAATTATAATAAAAGGTTCTTTACAAGACAGTTAAATATTCTGAAACCAAATATTTTATCTACCATGTTTTCCCAAAGATTATGTAGATCTAATTTTTTTTTTTTTATGATGAATCAGTAAAACTAAATTTATTAAATTTGTTTACATTATTTTTTTTTTGTGTGTGTTTGTTGGGAAATTAGGGCTTACTAGTCGAGGGGTTCCTGAAGGTTGGGGCCTTTAATAACTGCCTTGTTCACTTAGGCAGAAATCTAGACCTCGCGGTTATTGGGAAGACAGCCCCTTCCAGCCCCCTCTCTATAAATATTATTATGTCTATACCTACTATATATTATACATTTGAAATCAAAGGGCAATGATAAATAAATGTATTAAAAAAATGAGTTGTCTATTTCAAAATAGATACCTAACCGTATCTATAATGTATTTTAATAAATACACGCAAGTGTACCTTTTAGAATACCATGATTTGATTATTGCTATTATTTGACCAAACGTTTTCAACCGTTGTCGGTAGTTTTCCTTATTCTTAGAGAAAGTAATGAGAAAATTGAAAAAAAAAAATACCACAAATAAGTATTCGATTTCTAATCAAAATACTTATTATTGGTATGGTCGCACACGATCATTGTGTCCAACCAACCCAGAGATCAGAAAATATAACAATAATAAAAAAATAAAATTAATACATCATTGTGTAAAACATTAAAACTACCTAATAAAATCTGTGCAAAGCAAAATTATTATTTTATAATCCCCTCTCCTTAATGTGCTCTAGTTATTATTTTAATATATCTATACCTTCCTGAAACGATAGGCATAAGTAATAACAGCTTATGGTATATCTACTATCAACTGTCGAAGGTATGCGTACATTTTTAGCTACACTACTTTCTATAACAATTTAGCTTTATAGGTGTTGCATAATTATTGTAGCTCCTAGTAACATTTTTGTTAGTAATATTTTTAATGATCTACTAAAGCTATATAAGTAAGTAATAAATTAATTAGGTAGGTGCATCAAGTTCCCGAACATATACACTCTAGTAGGTACCTACTATGCACTGTGTGGTCATAATAGTCGCATTATATAAAAGGCGGAAAAGTAGCTACCGCTCTACTGTGTATGGTAGGTGTCAAGTGGGTCACTGTAATGAATTTGTTAAATTTGAATTCAATTATAAATCATTGCATACAAAAAACGATTATGAGCGAAGACAGTTTGTAAGCCTTTATTACTTAAAGTATATTTTATGATATTGTTTCTGTTAAAGTAATTTATTTTACTATTAGTAACACAGATGATTAAATACATTTTTTTCTGAAACATTACATTTGATAATGACATTAGGTGTTTAAAATATAATAACATAGTTTAAAAGTTTTAAGTACCCACGAATCATATATTTTATAAATTACAACAAAATACTAAAATCGTTTTTCTTTGTTTAAATACTAAAATACCTATCTAATTTCCTCCAAATTTAAACTTAAAATGTATTTTTAAAAAAAAAAAATCTTTGTTTATATATTTATATACATTGTTTCCAGATTTCCACTATATCGTGTCATATAGAGACTAAAGTAGAGTTGAATATTACATTCAACTAGTAAGTAGCAAAAGTATAGACGCATTAAGACAGTAGGTAACATATTAGACACCTACATAATAAAATATTAAATATAAAGATTAAGAAATACGACAGCAAACGGTGTAGTAGATACTATGTTTAAGACTATACGTCTTATTAGGACTACTTACTTATAATTAAGTAAGTATAGTAATAAATTATGAATATATACATTTTACTTTTTTGCTCGTTTCAAATAAAAACAGTTTTCATAATATTTAAAAGGTTTATTATATAATTATTTGTTCTCATAAATTAATTTTTTAGCTTCTCCAAAGTTGTAGGTAAGCACTTACCATTCTTACTATGGATTATTAGATATGCATAACTTCGTCAGTAGCACAATCAGGTATTTTCTCTAATAGGGAGCTTATTTATTGTTTATGTATAATTATACATTATTTTGTACACATATATATATATTATAATTATTGTTAAATATTATTTTTACATTTTGCATCAACATCAGTGGAGATCTGGTAGTCGGGAAATCCAAACCCAGAAACCTTCACCCCTTCAGTTATATGAACTATGTATTTGGTTTATCATATCATATTATATTTTTGTTTTGTAAATATTTTTAAGGTACCTACTACCTATAATTATTTAATACTTATGTCATTTATTTATGATGTATTGTACATTTATAAATATTTAATAAACTGCAATAAATAAATAGTTATTGAGTATTGATAAAGACGATATAGCTTACATACCTATGAACATAATCATATTTTATAAAAAAAAAAACAAATAATATACATAATAGAAAATAATGCAATTTATTTTTACACATAATTATAACTAAAATTATAAAATACATTTTTGTATTCAGAAATCGTAGCTACTAAACCAGACAATATTATGCTGTTTGGTTGTAAAATCATTCAGTCATTTAACCATACAATAGTATACGTTAATATTTAGTGTTATAATCTAATATTATAAAAAAGTACAAAAATAAGACTATTTAAAATTTAATTCAAAATTTTACTCTGTCTTTGATTTAAGGTCAAAGAATGTAGACTAAAATTCGTATGCTCTAAATAGAAATTTAAATGCATTATCACGATCGGAGACTGACGTAAGCATTGAATTCTCCGGGTGAAGGAGTTACTCCGTCAACACCTAAAGTGCTTGGCGGTGCTTGACCATCGGGTACTGAGAAATCAAAGTTTTGTAATAAACAAGCGGAGAATAAAAATATATTTGATCTAGCGAGCGTTTGTCCCATACAACGATGTTTACCTAAAAGAATACCACATTTATTTTTGATATAATACATTTTTCTTTGATTTTAAAACACATGATTAAGACTATTACCGTATCCGAATGGCAAGTATTCGTCTGGAACAATTAATTTTCCATCACAACCAATGAATCTTTCTGGCCAAAATCTATCTGGGTTGTCCCATACGTCATCGTCATTAAGTAATGCGGCAAAATTAGCGATCACCATTGTATCCTAATAAAATAAAAATAAATAAATGTTTATTATTCTTTATTTATTTTGTTAAAAATATACGATCATCATACTTTAGGAATATGATAGCCCTGCAATGTGGTATCCTTTAGAGCTCTATGTGGGATGCTGAATGTTCGTCCCATAAATACTCTAACCGACTCCAATACTAATGCTTCTAGATAGGGCATACTAAAATAGAGACGTCAAGTGTATTAATATATTAATGTTAACGAAAAAAAAATTATGACAAACATAATTATAGTTATTAAAATAAGTAATAATCTAACTATGGCAATGTATATACTTAGGTCTATCATTTAATGTGGGAAGTCTGTCTCGACCGATCACTCTGTCGATTTCCTCTTGAGCCTTCTTTTGAACTTCTGGGTTTAAAAGTAGGTAGAGGAAACCAAATCCTAAAGATTTGCTAGTTGTCTCAGATCCAGCCATAAACATATCCATGCAGATAGCTAATAGCTGAGATTCTGAAAACATTGAAACACAAAAAAATATTTAACAATATGTATTAAAAAAAAAAATAAAAATAAAAATTCCATTGTACAATGTACCTGAATAACTGTCTTTTTTGTCTTCTGAATGTAGCATTTGTAAATAAACGTCCATCAAATCTCTTGGTTGATTTAAAATAAATGTTTCCTTATGACCATCGAGTTCTGCTTTGAGGAATCTCCATACTTGTTGATGAATATTGACAAAAGATTTATATCCAGATGCTTCAGGAGCAATAAATCTTAAAAATGGGAATTGACTAAACAAAGCGCCTACCATATCGATGTTAGCAAAAAGTTCAGTTAACAAAGCTTGTAGATTTTTTAGTTCGATGTCATCTGCATTGTATCTTTTGCTGGCCATCATTGACCATAATGTGTTCAAGACTCCTACACTGAAAGCATCTCTCATTTCAAATACTTCACCATTACCATTTTTAGACTTCGCAATTTTTTCTTTGAAATTTTCGACTAACTGAACGGCTTCTTCTTGTACAAGTTCAGCCATTGTTCTTTTTCCAAAACCAAATTCTCGCAAATGACGCAATACAAATCTTCGTTGTTCTACCCAAAATTCTTCGTCTGTTAGTAGAAGACCTGAAATAGTGATTACAATTTTGCAAGTAATAATTTTTTTTAACATAAATGTAATAATCTAAATATATATTGTTCTAACACATTTTTTACTATGCTCGCTTATATACATAGTAGGGGGAATAGATATATCATTGAACAAAATATTGTCAAGTAGAACTGAAAAACTCTATTAATATATTATGTTATTACACATATTATTATGTTGACGTTAAGGCAGATAAAATTCGAAAATAGGAATAAATCTTCAATAAAATACATTTTTAAAAATTAAAAAAAAAATTGCTCAGGGTAAAATTGGTAATACGAAATATAAAAACAGAAATACTCAATACCAATTTATAATTAATTTATATAGTTAATTATTGTTTGATATTCAAATGTACATCAAAAGACCTGGAAAAGGCAATGACCGTATATTTGTAGCTTATATATTATGTAGACTGAAAAACTAAAATACGAAATACACATTTTTGTCATATTATAAAGCGTCCCAAGGAATAAAATGAGAAGCACAAACTCCGATACCAAACTGTGTGGCGTTAAAAATACAGTATTTTAAAGCGTGTTGATTTCATAATTAAATCGGTTTTTCGATTAACGGTCGATACTATAGTGTTTATATGTATTTATACCTCTTCGTGTACCCCATGTTCTAGTCTCATAAAATGGCCCTTGTGGTCTTCCATCGAATTCTTCTTTTGTCAACATTTCTTTGATCGCATTATATCCACAGCAAACCACCTGTCTATCTTTTCCGACTTTCAGACCAACAATTGGTCCATACGATTCCGCTAGACAAATAGTAGCACGATACAAATACCCGGTTTGTTTCCTGAGCGAGTTCACGGTGAGAGCACTTCCCAAAATCGGCAACCATTTTGGGCCTAAATTAAACATGTTTTAAATTTGATAATATTGATGTACTTCAATAATATAATAATATATACAAATTATTATTAGGCGATTAATACCGTTGCAGTTATTACCTGGTGGATAGTTTTTTGGTTTTCTCATGTCTAAATATGACAGAAGTGCTACCACGACGCTGAATAGTACTAGTACGAGTATCCACATCCTGTGTACATAATAATATTTTATTATCAATGATGTAATAGTATAGTTACTTAATATTATTTAATAAATGCACGTGTAAAGTTTGACCGTGAAAAAATACCGAGAGTAAAATATGTGACGACCTCAATAGTTAATAACATATAATATACCTATATACAACGATTATGCATGTCAATTAGTGTGTTATATAAGTATATATAAGCTATACTAGAGGTGGAATTTAAATTTCCCAGTACTTTCGCTCGTCGGAAGCAAACAGAACCGGTCATTCACTTTCCTTTTCCGATATTCTCTTACAAGATTCAAAACTGGTGTGTCCGTAAACATTGTGCAATACCTCCATTATATCATGCTCGCCATAAACATATTATCCTACATAACAAATTTACACACCTATATTGACTTCACGGTTTTAATTTAATTTTGTCCAAAAATTAACCAATAAAAACATAAATTATTTTTCTGGAATTTTTTCGAATATTTAAATATATTTTGTCTGCATATGATATGCGATAAATAATGAAAAATATTATATTGGGATTAATATTTACGTAATTCCAAGTACTATTTATTATTATATTTAAATTATTATATTATTATTTTATATTTGAACATTTTTCGATGAAAATATTTTAACTAAAAAAATTAAACGAAGAATTCATTAAAGATTATTATAGCCATTTTGTTTTTTTTCATCGTTATATTTCAATAACTATTAGTTAAACTGGCTTATAAATAATTAAAATAAAAGGCAATAATGTACCTATATATATTTTTTTAATTTTAGTTTACCTACTATCTAGATATGTTTTTATGTCATTTAAAACAATAAAATGTAATTAGTTTATTTAAATTTAATAAATATTATTTACAAAAATATATAGTTATGCAATTATAAAATAATTTGATATTTAAAATCTACATATACATAAAAAAACATGTTAAATCTAATTTTATGCTATTTAAAGTTCTATAAAAATAAAGATAATATCCTCTAATGATTAATATATAGGTAGTATATATCACTTATATCTTTAGTTACTATCTATGATAGTTAAATGTATACCTAGCTATGGATTAAATTAAAATCTTTCTCACTAATTACATTTTTTGTTCGTATACTCTAAACTTAATAATATGAAAACGTATGTATTTTAAACATCATTTTTAAATTATTACAATCTTATTGGGCACCTACGTACTTATTCTATATTTATGAAATAATTTAGTTGTACCTATTAACATTTTTTTCTAGATTTTATTTGAATTTTTGTATATTTTAAAATTAAATTTGATATTTTCATATTTTGAATGGCTAAAATGGTTTTAAAATTAATTTATCTAAATGCCTACGCAATAAAATATAATAAAAACAGTATACTGAATTAACTACTTGTACATAAAGACTTAATAATTTTATTTAAGTCCGAAAATTCTTAATAAATACGAAATTACCTGGTACTTGGAGTTCACTTGTTAACGAAGAGCTGTGTAATAGATTTCACTTTCACTCACTTCCGACACACTGATTTTATACTCGGCCCCACCGTGGTTCACCGATACGTTATATGTAGTTTTGTGAATGGCACCAAGTAAGACGCGCATGTCATCACGTTAACCAATGCAGATGGTGGGAAAATAGTACTCCTTTTTAAAATATTTTTTATGTAATACCATGCAAACAGACTCCTACCCCAATTTATATTTTTGACCCTGGTGTACTCTTAAATAATCAGAGCTTTCATTGAGTATTGTGTAACAGCACTTCTATAAAATACGAATTTACCTTATATATGCCTTTGAATAACTAAAATGTATTTTCATAAACTATTGATATTCAAGTCGGTATCTGATACATTGTATATTTGTTTACATAACGATTAAAAATCATACAAAGGTTATACGTGGTTAACAATATACATCATCTATTTAAATAATCATATATTTTATCACAAAACTATGTCTAGTATATTATAATTTATAAACTATTATTTTCATATATTATCACAGATAATTAAATCGAATGAGTGACTTGAAAATCATCACATATGACTAAGTGAATCATTATGTCCTTATAATTTCATTATGTTTTCAGTATTTTCTTAATGATAATATTATATTACCTATGTTTTTAAAATTTATATGCGATATGTTTCTGTCTCATATTGTGAGATTCTGATTACAAGGAACAAGACTATAGATTAAAACGGATCCATCATTTTAATGGACTTAAATGCAGTTACAAATGGAATGAAAATATTTTTTATATTGTAAGTTTATCAAAGATATATTTAGATATATTTGTATTGATTTTTTTGTTCTTCGTTATTCTGCAAATAATAAGTATTGATTATAAAGTAATTTTTGACGTATAAATCAAAGTGAACAATTTTAATTATCCTATAAAACTTCCACCTAATAATATTTACTGAACATCTCAATATTTTAATCATGATAAAAAATTATTACTAATTATTTCAGCAAATATCGAATAACACATGTAATGAGTATTTACGAAGTATGATGTATAGGTAACCTATATAACACGTATCTACTACCTACATAACCATTGATTATATAAAATAGAAATACTATTTAGTATTTATAGGCATCACGGATATCCTTATTATTATGCATAAAAAATTATAAATATATAATATGTGTGTGATTAAATTAAATAAAAATATTATAAATGGAAATTAATTTTAAATATATTATAATCGCAACTGAACTACTTAAATTTTATATTTATTTTGAGTTATGACTATTTATTTATTATTAACATTACATAGAATAGTATTAAAAGTTATCTTTCTTACTTTTAGAAAATATATTTAGTCTAACCTCAACTTTATTACTTAAATTATAGAAGATTATATTTAAAACAAATCCTAACTAATCACCCCTTAAATAATAAATTATTTCGCAATTATTAAATAATATAATGCCACAACATATTATCATAATATTTGAAATGTTTTTAAAATACAAGATATGTATAATATTAATTAGTCCATTAATTAATAGAGCCGGGTTGTGTATAAAACAATATTATTTTCAAGTTTAGTTCATTCTTAACACTTATACAAAATAATTGATCATTTTATAATGTAGAATGAGATATACCTATTTTATGTATTTATATATATAATATACGATTTATGTAATCCTAAAGTAAAAAAATATATACTTCCGTATACAGGACAGGATAAAGTGACTATATTATGATGTGTCGGCCACTCGTTTAACTTCAGATTATCACTGCACAAGCCAGTATTGCGTATTATTCGGCATATAATAAATGATTACGTATGGTTTTTATTTCGGGTACGTTTACATTGGTGTACAACTGCGTGCAGAATTTAGAAAATAAAATTTGAATTTCTATGCAAAAATGATATTGTATAGGTTAACAAGATGTGTTAGTGGTACTATATACAACAGTATTAGACACATCTAAGATAAAAAATAATTTATACATGGTATAATAGAAATATTTAAAATAATATTAGATCCAAAGCCATAATAGTTTAAGATAAGCGTGTAATTTGTATTACATTTTTTTTTTTTATCAAAGAGTACTTTTCGGCACAATAAAAAAAGCTAAATATGTTCCATGTAGTTGCATTTTAGTTTTATTGATTGATATGAATTTAAAACAAACGTAATTTAAATAATTTGTTGTTCCTAAAATTTCTCAATAATTTTTGAGATACTCTCGAAACAATAGTAAAATAACGCCGAAAAAATGTTATAATGTTTTAACTAAATCTTGACCACTTTGGTTTTTGAATAAACCTTACTCAATCGATATATATTACTATTCAAAATCTTTTTTAATTTCAAACTGCTGGAAATCACTTACCAAAATCTATAGCACCTTTAATAGTTAATACTATTAAACGTTTTGTATAAAGTTCCCCATAAAGTATTGGGGATCATTCCAAATTGATTTCAGCAAATCTGTTAAATTGAAATTTTTTTTTTAATTAAAGACATCCGATACAAATTATTATTAAACATTAAATATTTTGATTACTTACCTCCTAAAATAAGCTTCTGTTGAAGGTAGAGAGTTATAATTATTATATTTCATAGGTATATATAACAAGCACTGTAAGTACAAGATTTAAAAGGACGTTGTACAACACACATAACATTATCTAATTGAAAAAATAATCATTTATAAACTAAGCCTATAATATATATAATTTCACAATATCATTTTTTTTAAACACATTATGCACAGAATTAAAATAAGTTATTATGTTATATTTAACTGAAAAATCTAATTTTGTAATTTTTCTTTCATAAATATTATCTTTATGACCATTGAATAATTTAGTTTGCCTAAATATGTACAAAATTCCAATTTTTTTTTTATAGGAACTGTCGTGTATACACTTTTCAGTGTTATACCTCTATCGACTCTTCGAGCCACCAAAACACCATAAATTAACCGATTACAATTTGGTTCTCAAGAAATCGATATAGTTACTTTAATTGTTTAGACTTTGAATTCTCAACAACGATAAATTAACCGATTACAGATCAGATTCAAAGAATGCAATTAAACATAGGACTACATTCAACTTTCAAACCTTATATCCTCAACGACCATAAATTAATCGGTTATAAATCCAATTTAAAGGATAAGGAAGAATATCGTGGCTACTCGAACAAAACAGATAATTTAATATGTCGGAAACACTTTTATTTAAAAAAAAAACAAAATTAAAATAAAATCAAAAAACAAAATCGATTTTGTTAAAAATTGGCATTGCGTAAAAATTCCCGTTTTTCCTTATTTTATTTTTTGTTTTTCTCCGCACGTTTGAAAATTATTTAGAACTTTTACTTTTCACTTTCCAAGTACTAATTACTATTCACTATTATAAATTACTAAGTGATTCACTTTTCTACCAGAAAAGATGCTGATGAAGAAAATCGAAGCACTTTTACTACCCCAAAAGGTGACGACAGACATAAAAAAAACATACAGTAAAGTAAAATCAATACATTCTTCACTCCGTGCAGAATCTAAATCATTAAAGAATTTTTAAAATCAAAACTGCTGTATATTCAGCATTTATGTATGCTAGAGTGCTACACTTAGTAATGTAGTATTAGTATCATATTACGATTGGTGGAGATTGTCTATCAGTCATTACTAAGTAAAAAATGTCAATGTACAGCACTACGATTTATACAGTTGACAATAATAAAGGACTATAGAATACATTTATGGGATTATTTATATTAGTAATCCACAACAAATTGGCGACGAAGAAAATAATGCTTAATGTTAAAAAACGTATTTATTTATTGTTATTTAAGTTGTAATCGCTTTTGCGTTAGAAGTTTTGTGTGTTGTATTCATACTAAAACAAAATGTCAACTCCTAATACAGACTCAAAATGAACTTTAATTAAGTTATCGGGTCACTAAGAACGATCGAAACAGATATGGACATCAATCATCAAAAATATTTATTTAATAATATAAATTGAAATAAATATTTAAATAATAGCTACCTAATAAAAAATAATAAAAAAATACCTAGACATTTTTTTTTTTAGATTCTAAACGGAACAATGAATGTATTGATTTTACGATGATGTATTTATTTTTTTTCTATCTGTATACAACTATTCGATTATATTAAGTTGACGAAATAATACTTCGATTTTCTTCATCAGTATCTTTTCTGGCGAAAAAGTGAATCTAGTTGGTACTTTTGAAAATGTCCACTAGTTTTTTTTTTAATGCATCGGGAAAGACAAAAAAAAAAAAAAAAATTAAGGAAAAATCAGAATTTTTACGCTAAATTGGTTTTCGACAATATCAATCTTATTTTTTTTGGCATAAATCAAAAAAAAAAAAAATAATAATTGTACATATATGACATTTTCAGCAAATGTTTATCTAACCATTTTCTATGCACAATAAAATTTTTAATGTATTTTGACTCTTTTTGAGTTATTGATAGGCATAAGACATTTTCATGTTTTTCAGACATTTTAAGTTAAAACTTGGACATCAAAATATCAAAAATTTTCAAATTATTTTGTGGTTAAAAATGTATAAAATATTCAATTTTTATAGATAATAATTGAAAATTTAAAACAAGATTTCTCGTAAATTGTTCTAAATGTAGTTTTAAAAATATTAATGATACAAAGGCAAACTTTTATTTTATAAACATTTATAGTTTAAAATTTGATCAAAATTCATCAAAATCTCAAATATTTGCCAATTATTTTGTAGTTAAAAATGTATAAAATGATCAGTATTTATAGCTAAGGATTGAAATTTTAAAATAAGGTTTTTCGTAAGTATTTAATAGTAAAACCAAAAAATGAAAAAAATGTATTAAATAAATATTTTTTTATAGACATTTTAAGTTCAAATTTGGACGAAATTAGATATTTAAATGAGGAACAACGATGATATTTATTTCGTTGTAATTTAAAAATATTGTTCTTGGGCTCGTGAAACTTTTAATATATATTATTATATATTATACACTCAATTAAATTTTTAAATGCAATGTTTTCTGCATAAATTAATTCAACCTACTGTATTATTAATAGTAAAATGAATTATTTTAATAGTAATAATATCTTAAAATACTCTTAGTAGTACTTTTATTTTTTAATAAATGATGACATTTTAAAACAAAGTTTTTCCTAAATATTTAAAATCAAAAAATTTAAAAAATGTATAAAATAAATAATTTTTTATAAACATTTTATGTTCAAATTTGAACAAAATTAGATATTGAAATGAAAAATAATAATGTTAATTATTTCGTTGTAATTTAAAAGTATTTTTTAACGGTTATTGAAACTTTTAAAGTGTGTTATTATATTGTATACACTTGATTAATTTTTCAAATACAATATTCTCTGTAAAATGAATTTAACCTACTGTATTATTAATAGTAATAAAATTAATTATTTTAATAACAATAATATCATAAAATACAATTAGAAGTATAGGGTAACAGACCGTCTTCACTCAGAATCGTTTTTTGTATACAATGATATTAGATCATTGAATTCAAATTTAACAAATCCATTACAGTGATTCCACTCGACAACCACTGTACATCGGAGCGGTACCCACTTGCTGATCATTTTTTTATTTTTAAATTATTGTCAATAAAAAAGTTTTTGTTTAGTTAAAACCTTAAAAATTTAATTCAAAGTTTCTTATGAGTTGTTATAAGCGTAATTTTAAAAAGAAGTTGAGTGTAAATTAACAATGGTTTTTATGAGAATCAGAAATTAAATTATGACAAAATTCATCAAAATTACCAAAAATTTGCAAATCATTTTGTAGTTAAAAATGTATAAAATGTTTAATAATATTATTGTTATAGCTAAGGATTGAAAATATAAATGAAATTTTTAATAAGTAGTATAAACTGTAATCAAAATATTAGGAATCTTGTATTTCATTTTCAAGTTTGTTTTTCAACATTTATAAAAAATAAATAAAACTAAAAAAATTCGAAAATTTCAAATGCCTATTATATAGTTCAAAAAGAGAAAATTTAATTTGATAATTTTTTATTAAAATAAATCCATTTATAGAAAATGATAATATAAATAAATGATAAAAATGTCTTGAATCTCCAAGATGATTTGTTTTTGAGTTACACAAAAAAAAAACAAAATGGATTTTGTCGAATATTGGTTTGCGTAAAAATTTTTGTTTCTTTTTAACGTTTCTCGTTAATATTTTTTTTTTTTTTGTTATTCCCAATTATTGAGAAAAATAATAGGATTTTTTTACTTCTAATCATCCAAAGTACTAGATCCAATTTTCTACCAAAAGTCACCCACAAAAATGAAAATTAAAGCATTGTTACTGCCCAAAAGATAGTGACGGATAGAAAAAAATATATACATCATTGTAAAGTAAATATATTTATTTCTCCGATCAGAATCTAAAATATCGTACAATAATTTCTAAATTACCCTTATTGATTGCAAGGTAAAGTAATTATGTAATAGAATAAAGCTACGCCAGTTAATATTTTAATAATAGCTACGCAGATGTGTATGGTTGACTTTTCCATCCATATGTTGCATGTAACATGTGGCATTAATGTTCGAGTTTTATGAGTCATTGTTGGAAACAATAATTTTCAATTGTCTAAAATTAGTACAACAATTATTGTTCAACAAAAGCATTGAAATTTTATTTTACAAAACACTTTAAAAATCGATGATATTGAAGTACGTACAATGTATAATACATACATAATTATTGGTAAAATATCAACTATTCAACTGAAAACTAATTATTTATAACTATTTTCTATTCAGTTAAATGAAAAATATTTTACGGTAATGTTTCATTGTCAATAACAAAAATTAGATACAACATTTGAGGTGAATTAATTTTAAATTGTAGACGAGTTATATATTTAAGTCAACGAGTGTTAATATTTAGGTTAGTGGTTTTTGTAAATGTTTGTAAGGTGATAATATTTTGTCTTTACTGACTAGTACTTGATAATTTATAAAATGGCTAAACCAATCTATTACAGTTTACTTTTACTAGTTTCATGCTTAATATATGAAACGTAAGAATTAAATAGTTATGTTTGATTAAAATACATTAATAAAGAATATTTAATCATTCAAATTTAATGATTAGATATGGAGGTCATGGAAGTCGTCAAATAATTAGGCATACAAGAACGACTTCACATAAAATTCCAAACAATGACGATCCATATGATTCATTATCCTCTTTATCGTCATCAACAGCAGCAGGAGCAGATACAGCAGCAGGAGCAGATGCAGAAGCAGGAGCAGATACAGCAGCAGGAACAGATACAGCATCAGGAGCAGATACAGCAGCAGGAACAGATACAGCAGATGCAACAACATCATCAGAATCAGCAACACCCTCATTATCATCAAAATTGTCTTTGACGAGTAACTTAAAACTTAAAAATTTTTAATATAGATAATCGTTTTTATATATTATTATCAATATTCATATTTTTTTTGAGAATCATTTAGTTTGAATAAGTCTTCGGATTCTGATGCAAATCATGATTTAGGTCTGAATAGTAAATCTATGGATGATATAAAATCTAGACAAAAAACAAATGATATGGATTCAGTCAATCTAAAAACCACGCACAGACAAAAAAGTATACCTTCAGATTTCCAAGATTTGCCAAACTCAGCAAAAACACAAATGAAATCATTAACTAGTCCTACAGTACAAAAAAATGCTATTCTCCCATCATTTGATGCCATTCCATCTAATGACGATGATAGTCAAAAAATCGGTACCGGTAATAATTACCTGAGTACAATAAATTCTTTCAAAAACCTACCAAATCCTTATGAACTAGATGAACAAAATGTGATAGTTAAAACATTTAAAAGATGTTGTTTAAATGATAACTGTCAATGGCTACAAGAAGGAGAGGAGTGTAACATTGAAAACTATTTAGTAAGTAATTTAGATAAATTTACAAGATACATAATGTTTAAAAATTTCATAATATATAATATTTTTGATGGTTTTTCGTGATATTATGGTAATTACTGGTATGACTATAGGCCGATTACGGTTCAATTAAAGAGTATGACTAAAAATTTAGGTAAACTGTTAATTATTTTTCTAGAGCAAATTCAATAATGCCAGACAATCATATATTATGGTTATTCGTGGGTATTTTCTTAAATTAAATTAAACGTGATCATCCACCTCATTATGAATAATATTTTATGTAAATTTGATGTAAAACGATAGTTAATAATTAAGTATAAATTCAAAATGATACTAAACAGTCATACCGAATTGTCCACGACAACAAAGTTTAAGCATTTTTAATCTCTAAAGAAGTATACAAGATAATGAATAAATATTATATACTATGTATATCATATTACAAAAAAATATACAGTATTAAGTGTTAACCATTATAACGATATTTGAAATTTCTAAATTTATGAAATTACAGAAACAAATAAGTAATAAACAACAACCAAATAATCCTATGGAGATGACTTCCAGAAATAAAGACAATGATTTGAATGCTATGATGGAAAAATTAATAAATAAAAAATCGAATATTAATGATCAAAACTTATTCAATAACTTCGGCAGTGATTTAGGTGATTTTCAGACAACAAGAAAACCGATAAATATGAGATTGAGTTCAATGAGATATTCGACAATTAATCCCTCTAATGGTTCAGAAGATGATATGGTTTCGTACATTACCAGGCTACAAGAAAGAGAACCGATAAATCACCAGAAGTCAAATATTAACGGTTTGAGTAGAGACCAAGTTGATAAAACCCAAAGTCAAATCCTTCCAAATTCTAATTCATATAGAGAAAAATATGGCCTTGATAAATTTACTCTGGATGATCAGGTAAGTGAACAATTCCATTAACATAAACTTTTTTAACAAAACCTATGATCTTATATAAAGAAATTAACGCGTTGTTGTTCGGAATATCTCATCGATTTATTAATAATACCTCTAACTTCGTTACAATGATCATGTGGCACTAAAACGAAGTATAAATGTACAAAGCTGTTCATAGTAGAAGTTTTGAATAATATTATGAAACAATTAAAAAAATATTTCATATAATTTCAACAAGTAGTGTGTTATTTTTTTAATTATTGCATAGCATTATTTATCAAGGCGTGAAAACCGTATACTTTTACAATGCAGTATTTTATAAAATAGAAGTTGCTATCATTCATTTAATATTGGAGTGATTTCAAAATTGATTTTTTCTTTACATTAAAAACAAATAAATCTACAAAATGGCTATTTTCGAATTTTTAAAAATCAAAAAAAATATTTTATGTATTTTTTGAATTTTTTTTTCTTAGACCATTTTAAAAGAGATGCTGTTGGTCATAGATATTATATTTAAAAATACTGCACTAAAATATCTGAATTACATTTTGGATTAGAGTTTCGAACTTTTCAATTAATTAACATACGGTTCATGGTGTGTCTAAAAAGGCTATATAATATAATTATTTACCCAATGCCCAAACATTTTAAAACCAATGATATATCATACATATTATTCTATAGAATATTGGTAATAACAAACAAAAGAAATATTAAAAAAAATCAACCTATTGATTAATGACAAGTTAAAAAAATATTTTCTTTTATGACAGTAATTTGAGTTATTTTCAGCAAAATGATATTCCGAGAAATATGAGATTTGGTTCAACGAGATATTTGACATTCAATCCCTCTAATGGTTCAGAAGATGATATGGTTTCGCATATTACCAGGCTACAAGAAAGAGAACCGATAAATCACCAGAAGTCAGATATTAACGGTTTGAGTAGAGACCAAGTTGATAAAACCCAAAGTCAAATCCTTCCAAACTCTAATTCATATAGAGAAAAATATGGCCTTGATAAATTTACTCTGGATGATCAAGTAAGTGAACAATTACATTGACATAATTATGTATATAAAGCTATATGAAGAAACGCCTATAAATTAAAAGAAGTATTGGAAATAACGAATATAGTTTATACTTAATAGTTATTAATTATTAATTATAACAAAGTACTAGATATATTATACCGACTTCACTTAAGTAGGAATCGGATATTTAATAAAAAAAAAAAATGCTTCAACGCATTTTAGTTAAAAAAAAAATATGCGTAAAGAACAAATCAGTTTTGCTATGTCGGCACCAATGATTATTTGGTGCTCTGTTGTATGTCAGGTAGTTTATTTTTGTATGTTGAA